>CABEEJ010001976.1:105011-128558 GCA_901482245.1 Timema douglasi
CCCTGATTTCCCCTGATCATTTCCTAAAATTCCCCACTAAAAATGTATTTCATATCCTTTTAACTCTCCCCCCCCCCCCTTTCTCCCTCGTTTTTCTATTAATTTTTTTTTATAATAATAATTTTTAAAATTTGATTAAAATTGTTTACTAGGAATTAAAAATATATTACACAGCTACAAACAAAAACATGACATAATTTACTGATTATTGTATTTCATATTTTGAGTAAAATATCATTTTCCCGGATTTTTATTGTGATTTACCAAATTCCCGGCTTATTCCCATTTTTTCCCGATCACTTCAAATTCCCGTTTTCCCTGATTTCCTCGGATGGTAGACACCCTGTATATATATATTTTTTTCCTAAGCTAAGTTTGTAGGGTTGGTTATAAAAATAATTTTGTGCTTGAGATTTGGTTGTTACTTGCTTTGATCGATCTCAAAACCTTTGGTAGGGAATTAGCTCTTCCAATAAAATATCGTCTTGCCACTTTTTATTTTTTTTAGTCCAAAGGGTATTTTGGATAAACCAGGATTGTAGATAGTCACGATTTGAATGAACAAGTCTTTAATGTCTATTTTTTTCTTCTTTTGATTTTAGGGTTTTGGAAATCCCGGTGAAAAATACATGTCAGATGCAAACCCACAGTATAGAAATGATCAACTCTGAAGATGCGTATAGAATTGTTTTGAAGGGCAGAGGAGAGCAAAATGAGGAAAACAACAAGGATCAGGTTCAGCTACCAGTTGTTAGGAGGAATATGAAAACGGGGGAAGAAGTGACTGTCGCTAGGATTAGTATACTGGAGAGTACAGCAATTACAGAAGACGCAACAAGCGAGAATCATCGTCATCATCCTTGTGCAACTGATAATGTCGCTTGGAACAGCACGCCAGATGTAGACGGGAAACCTGTACGTAAAAGAAAGAAAAAGAAAAGTAAAGAATTCAACTATTCAGAAATGGGAAATGAATCAGTCGAGATTGGCACCACAAAACAAAGGTCGTTGAACGATTCCACAAATTTTGAAAGCGACATTAACGAGAATACTGTTATCAGAGACGACCATGTCAGAGAATGTAATACTACAGATCTTGAAAGACTTAATATGTCGCTATGTAACCTAAATATTTTGAACCAATCACCCATCTTGAAAAAAGAGGGTTCACCTTTGTACGAGGCGACTCAGTCGGATAAAATAGGGAGAAAGTTAGCAAATGCCAAAACCAAATCAAAAGGAAGAAAACATAAAAAAGCGCAGAGTCCGTCTGTTTCTCATGTCGACTCGACTTTTATAAGTAAATCAGTTACCAACCATGTTTTTGAAACGGGTATGAATGAAAATTGTACCTCTAGCAAGAATGAGGTGGAACAAACGCTAACAAGTTATGAAAGTACCGACATGTCATTAACTAGCCAAAGTGATTTCAATCAACCAACCATTCCAAATAGCGAGTTGTTACCGTCGTATAAGCGGACCGGTGAGCCGGCACCATTAAATTCGGAAGCCAGAAAAAATAGTTTAGCGGACAATGAAGAAATAAAACCACGAAAAAGAAAACGTAAACGAGTACATTCCAAGAAATCGAAGAGGCTTCATGGGCTTTCTTTAGCCGAAACTATTTCTTTACTAAGCAAAGAAACTGTTGACCCTGAAAATTTAATCAAGAGCCAAGAGTTAAGCCCGCGTGCATCAGATCACAAGCATATTAGATTTTCCGACTCTACCCGTGATGAAGAAAAGGAGAATAATATTGAGGCTTCACTTGAATCAAGTGACATGACACACATGCAAATATGCACCTCTTTGACTTCAAACAATATAGCATCAGCCGCTAAATCATCCAGACTCATTAATAAAAGTCACAACCTTGTATCTAATTTAGAGGAGCCGTTGGACCAAAGTAACATGTCGCTTTGCACGGAAAAAGGTTTCTTTACGGTAAACAGCGGTAGCGTCTCACCCAAACCACTATACAGGGCTAGGTCTTTGCCTTCGGGCAATCATTTGGAACCTGAGGTTCCCGCTCGACTTGGCGGCAACCTCGAATCTAAGTGGGATATTACATATCCCGCACCTACGAGGCCTACAAATCAAGGCACAGAAACATTCGGCAATCTACTTTCTCTTCGTCACAACTCCACACCTTGTGTTTTCAAACGAAAGCAACCTAAAAGAGAATCGGCACAGAACGACGGAACAAAAACGGTGTCTCCTGGCGACCAGCCACAAGAAACTGTCTCATCCAATCAAGAAGCAACAGTTCAACCCATGCCAGAGAACTCTCACATTTCGGAAGATGAAAGTAATCTGCCGGTATTCACCGGTGTTCCTAAAAAGAATGATCATTTTATTTTCAAGGTAGGCTACCTTCTCATTTTCATTTATTTTAATATTAGTGGTTAGGTGACCTGGTGGTCTAGGGGTAAGGTGTCGGCCGGACTTCTGTGCTGGGGTCCGGTGTTTAATCCTCAATCCCGGCACAGATATATCTGATTGCCAAACCCTTCCTTTACCTCTGACAAGACATGTATTAATCACAACTTGTGAATGTGTGGAATGCCAGGCCTCCACCGTGGTTCGGATCCCACGTTAAACTGTAGGTCCTCCATTTCATCTCACAATCACCCTAACATTACACATTAGCGTAAGTGCGTATAACCCGAACGGGTAGTAAGACGCGGTGCTAATAATAATAATAATAATATTAGTGGTTAAAAAAAGGAGAAACTGTCTTTTGCATGACGTCATAAAAAGCAAGGTTGAGGGAAGGAGTAGGATTCAAATATTGGATTAGTTGAAGGAAATAAGAAAGTTCTGGGAGCTGAAGGAGGAGGCAGAGGACAGGGGCCATTGGAGGTTTAAGTTTACCGACAAAAGTAATAAGACATGTTGTAAGACAGAACATATGATAAGAGGTTAACAAAAAAATTGCAAACTATTGAAATAATCTTTATCGTCGAATGTGGTACTAATTTACATATAAATTAGGGTTTAAAACATTAGCTAATATGTAATCAGAATAATTTATGAGTTTTTATTTTACTGTGAATACAATTCAAATTGAAATCTGAATTTTTTTTATGACAAGTGATTTGTGTGGTGGTTTTTTTAGTGTTGATTCTAGCTCTTTTATTTAATGACTGGGCAAATATCACAGTAACCCTCCTTTGGTGGTCGAATGATCTAAGGTGACATTCTCGCAATAGACTGGGTTGCCGATAATGAGGATATCGAGGTTTGAATCTCGGTCGGGTGTACTGAGTTTTTTTTCTCACAATGGTTTTACAATTTCGCTCCACACAAATGTTGGTACACTTCTTCTAAATATAAACTTCCTAAACTCTAAAACCATTAGTATTATTAGTAGGCAAGCATATAACCCAAAAGGGTAGTATGACGTGGTGCTAAAAAAAAGTAACTTTATACATACATATATATATGATAAAAATTATTACACAAATAAAAATACCTCCACGTAAGCCTATTTAAAAAAAAACATAACATTTTAACTCTCATAATTTACCCTTTATTTATTAGTTATTTATTCTCAGTACTGATAATCATTTGTTTATTTCAGAAATTAGTCTTGACCGAAGCTTGCATTCCACGATTGTCAGCTGATATAACGGCAATCGTTCAAGAATATTTCCCGAGCACATCAGAAGTGGAGCTAAAAATTCTGAGTAAGTAGGATAGTACTACTGATATCTTGGGCTGCGGGCTAGTCGAACTAGGTTATATAGTTAACAACTCTTCAGAATATATTCTGTAATAAAAATAGGTCAAACCTACTTCGGTGACTGCATGGTCCAAGGCATCATTGATGCGTTAGACTAGACTGCCGTTGACAAAAAGATTGGAGTGCAAATCCCTGTCACATGTGTTGAGGGTGTTTTTCTCCAAAATGGTTTTCCACTCTACCCAGGGTGTCTACCATCCGGGAAAATCAGGGAAAACGGGAATTAGCCGGGAATTTGAAGTGATCGGGAAAAAACGGGAATAAGTCGGGAATTTGGAAAATCCCAATAAAAATCCGGGAAAATGATATTTTACTCAAAATATGAAATACGATAATCATTAAATCAGTAAATTATAATGCAATTTTTTTGTTTGTAGCTGTGTAATCTATTTTTAATTAATAGTAAACAATTTTAATACGAATTAAAAAATATTCAAATTTTAAAATTTATTATTATTCATAAAAAAGGTTAATAGAAAAATGAGGGAGGAGAAGGGGGGGTGCAAGTTAGGAGGATGTGACATACTTTTTTAGTCGGGAATTTTAGGAAATGATCAGGGAAAATCAGGGAAAAGGTCGGGGATTTCATTGGTCAAGTTGAGTAGACACCATGTCTACCTCCATGTAAATTTGGGTACACTTTCTTTAAATTCAACCTTCTTCATCCCTAATTTATTTGTTTAATTAGTACTTATGCGTATAACATGAGCAGGTAATAAGATGTTTTGATAAAAAAAAGTCAAATTTATTTCTAGCCTACGTGACTCTTAATCTCCATTTCAGGTAAAAATCTCACATTCAAATTTTAGCTTCTTGCACCTCTATTTTCTTCCAACTTTCTCAGAGTGCTATGATCCCCCCCATACCCACCTCACCCAAGCTATGATTTGGTTCACATTAATTCAAAAAATATAAATTGTAACTAAATGATAACATGTTTAAAAAAAAAATTGATTCACGTTCAATAAGATGGTAAATTACTATTAGTGGGTCTGGGGTTAAGCAAGTAGTCCTACAATTATATTGGTCCAACCCGCCTCGGTGGCGTAGTTAGCTAACACACTAGTTTCATGTTGAGCTAGATCGCCAAGGACTGGGAGATTGAGGTTTGAATCTCAGTCGGGTGAACTGGGGGTGGTTTTTCACTCTCCCTCCACACAAATGCAGGTTCACTTCCTCTAAATTCAACCTTCCCAATTCCTAATCCACTAGTAATATATATATCCAAATCACAAACTTGTATGCATTATAATAGCTATTAAAAATTTCAGAATCAAGTCCAAATTCGAAGAAGAAAAAATTCACGCCTCTTAATTATGTACATCCTTAAGAATTTGAGAGATTTGAAGGGCACATCTTGAATGAAATTATAACTATATACTCTAGTATTCGTAGGATTCGAGAAGTTGAGTGTCCTATCTAAAACAGAACCATTTTTCACTTACTTCCATGCTTAATTTCTCTAACATGTACGTCTTTAGTCGTCCACTTGGGAAGTGCATGACATCATCAATAATCAGTAATTTGTAATGCATTTACAGGATTTAACTATTGCACTACAAAGCGTATTACCCGAAGAGGTAGTAAGATGCGTTTCTAAAATAAATAAATATTACACTACAGAAATTGTTACCCTTAAGGTTTTCGAGTTACTGATCAACAGTCACTTTTGGGAGGTTAATGCATTTGAAATTGGCTGAGAAGGCCTTAATATGTTTTGAATCTAATATTTAAAAAAAATACATATATTTTTTTTTAGGTGGTCATGAACAACTTCAACAGTCGGTGAAGAAATTTTCGATTGTTGATGAAGAGATTGAGCCATGCGATATCATTTTATTGAACTGGAATGAAATGATCGAGCCTAAACGTATAAATTGATGACCGATCAGTTGTTCGACCCTGGACTGTGACACATAGAAAGGACAGTGCTTAGATAGACGGGACAAGAGGAAGTGTTCGCACATTAACTAACAAGTTTGTGTCCAACTGTCTTGATCTGAAATAACAAAGAAAATACAATAGAGTCTCAGAAACTCGACCCAATGTGAACCGAGATGGTATTGAGTTATTGAAATGTCGAGTTTAACGAATAAACTTGTATAAAATGCTTGTTTACTATGTCACGTTTATATAAAAAAAGGATGAATCACAGTACAGTATTGAATATTATAGGTACAGCTGTACTGTACTATAGTATTGTACGGTACAGTAACATTAATATTTTTACAGTACGATATATTACGTGTTAATATAATGGTGTATATACATACTTTTAATATACCGAAATGCAGTATAGTACTGTACATATAATATTGTATTGATTCGAATAACACAATACTAAATGGAAAACTAACAAACACAGCACTTGTGAAAACACCCCAGCACGACTGTTCCACCCGAGTTACACAAACAAACTGAGGTGTTATACACTTGAATGACCTTGGGTTGTGATGACTAGCTCCGACAACTGTGTGCACTCTCACGTGTCAAGTTTCCGAGACTTTATTGTATGCCGCCAAGCTTCTACCGAAGAAAGGGACTGATGTACCCCGAAAATTACATAATTATGTGTTTTGTATTGTTTTAATTGTGAACTTTTGATGCCTACAGTTTTCTGGTAAGTATGTAATCCTTACCCTTCTATCCTCCAGGGTTACCACTAGTCCTAATATTTTTTTCATAGCTAAATATTTATTTCCATTGCTTTAAACAAATAATAGATTTCTTGGTTATTATCCATACATATACTTACATATTTTGAGAAAAAACAATTTTTATAATTTTAAGCTCATTTTGGTTTCTTATATATTGTTTGCATTGTTGCCTATTTAATAAAAAAAAGTACTTTGGAGTAAATTTATAAAACAAGTATTTTTTTATTTGAGGTGTTTAATGTGTACTTTCTGAACCTACTGATTATATGAACACACAAAAATGTCTGAGCGAGCGTGAAATGGACTACCAATTTTATCGAGAAAGGTATTTTCACATACTTTCAAGGGCTCTTTCACACGCCACAACCGACACGGGACCAATAGCTTTACGTCCCCTTCAAAAGAAGTTGTGCTACAGATTTTTATTGTTCAAAACAATTTTTTTTATCTGCCCCAGCTCGGTTTGTAACCCACGAACATCGGGTCGTGAGGCGACCGCTTTACCCCGAGACCACCGAGGTTGACTAAAACAAGTAAAACATGGAGGTTTAGGTATGATTGTGTTGGAGTGATTTATTAAACATTAAAATATTTACTGATTTTCATAAATAATATACTCCAAAAATTCTGTTTCTGTGGATATCCGTTTTTGCTCTGTACACATAACCTTGTTTTACTTGAATACTTTGATTTGGTAATTTTCCAAACGATGTAGTGTATTGTAAGGCCCCTTTAATACAAGCTTGCTTGAGCTGGTTCACGAGAGCTTTAAGATATCATTAGGGCATTGTGCCTAATGTAGCAATTCACATGAGCGAGTGTAAGCGAGTTGTTGGCTCTAGTGAGCCATTTGCTGAATTTCCCTACCACTAGCAGGGTATCGAGTCTTATGTAGCCTTTCACACGAGCGCATGTGAGCTAAAGCTCACTTCGGAAAAGCTGTGCCTCAAGTTTCCCCTGGTGTTAAAATTGTAGACATCAGCTGCAATGACTATAATAATCAGTTGAAAAACAACTTTAGACTTGCTTGAATTGTCAGTGTCTCTCTTCTGGAGTGAACAATTAAAGAACTTTGCATTGTCTCCTCTAATTTCACGAAACTGTGTTTTAAAACAGCCATTAACATCCTGGTGGTCTAGGGATAAGGTTTCAGACTTCGGTGTTGGAGGGTCCGGTGTTCAATCCTTGGTCCCGCCACAGATTTATCTGATTACCAAACCCTTCCTTCACCTCTGACAAGACATCTTGTGAATGTGGGAAATGCCAGGTCTACCACCGTGGTTCGGATTACACGTTAAACTGTAGGTCCTCCATTTCATCTCACAATCCCTTTATCATTATACATTAGTGTAAGTGCGTCTAACCCGAACGGGTAGTAAAACTCGAAATTTAATTGCCACACTCACAAGAGTACACCACCTATCCCTATCCAGGGCTAGTTATATCCAGCCCACCTCATTACACTCTATACCTATCTTGAGCTAGTTCTACCATGCTAGGGTTCCACCCACCCTCCACCAGGTTACTCACATCCCGGAGTACACCACTTGTCGGTGAGAGCAGGATTGAGTAAGAGAGGCCGAGTGGACCCCACTAGGTAGGCAACATGTAGTGCGCTTCACTCCACTGTTAATCTAAATATATTTTTGAAACATAGGTTTGAGAAACGAGGGAGTTGATTCTAATTCTCAATGTATTTCTGTAACAGTGTATATTGTCTTATTTCTCCTCTTAGGTGGGGAATGTAATGCCCTTTTTTATTCATTATGTTTCTGCAACAATGTCTTATTTTGTTTCACATATCTTATATGTAAATATCTCAATTTTTTTTTTAAAAAAAAAGGTGCAGGAAAGTGAATGAAAATAATACCCAAGATATATTATTTAAATAAAATTTTTATTACACTGTCAACTAAACAAAAAGTAGTCTGTGCCTTCTGTTAAATTCAATGATGCAATGTTTTCTTCAAAACTCCCTCCAGTCAGATCCTAAAAAAATAAATTAAATAAGATAATTACATTATATATATATATTGACATGCCAACATATTTTCTATACAGATGAAATACAAAGGATTTCTACCATCCAGAAAAATTTGAATTAGCCAGGAACTTAACGTGAACAGGAAAAATGGGAATAAGTCGGCAATTTGGTAAATTAAAAAAAAAACTGGGAAAATATTTTACTCAAAATATGAAATATAATAAGCTTATTCCAACTGTCTTTTTTTTTTATCTGTGTGATATATTATTTTATAATTCCCAGTAGACTATGTTAATACAAATAAAAAACATGTTTATTTAAATTTTAAAACTTGATTATTCTTAAAAAATATCTTGATTATTCTTAAAAATATCTAAGGAAAAGTGGGCAAGGGGTGCTAGAAGGGGATGACATATTTTTGAGTCGAAGAATTTTAGGAAATGATCAGGGAAAATTGGGGATAAAGTTGGGAATTCCATTGGTCAAGTTGAGTTGGCACAATGAAACATAAACTTTTCAGCCCTTGTACTTCGTTTATTTTTTTTTCTAGCACCCCGTCCTACTGCCTACTGGTTACGCTAATGAGAAAGTGTACCCGAATTTTTGTGGATGGAGAGTGGAAAACCATTTTAGGAAAAACCACCCTCTGTACACCCGACGTGATTCAAACTAAACTGATCTTACCGGCACTCACAGTATAGTCCATTGTGAGAGTGACACCTTAGACCATGCGGTCACAGAAACAGGTCTGCGTCATTAAAACGTGTCCAGATTATCTGCATCCTTACTCTAATGAGAAAGGTTGACTTTAAGGGAAGTGTGGTCGCATTTAGATGCAGAAAAAAAAGTCCGGTTAAACAATCGAGTAAAAACCACCTTGGTACATCCGGTCAGGATTCAAACCCCGACCTCCGCATGACAAACGAACCTGACAAGAACAATCCCTTGTTCATGTACCAGATGATGCAAATGGGAGATAATTTTTAACTTGTCCTCCTGTAATTCAATTAACCAACCAACTACCTGCTTTGATGGTTGCATGTATTAAGGCATCACTTGCAATACACAGGATTGCTATTGACAGGGAAATTAGGGTTCGAGTCTCAAGTCAGGTCCACTGAGGTTTTTTTTTCTGAATGTTTTTCCACTCTCCATCATCCCTAACACATCAGCATAATTAGTACTTAAGCGTATAACCTAAACGGGTAGTAAGACGCAGCGCTAAAAATATAATTACTAGATTTGATGGCCGCATGGTTTAAGGCATGTTTGTTAAATTCTTTTGATCATATTTGAAAAAAATACAATATCGTCACCTTAAGTAAAAATTATCTCCCAATTAGTTCCCTTTTATGGCAAGTAGATAATTAAGATATAAAATGAATAAGAGACACCTTCTAATTTTACCAGTAATTTTTGCTGTGTTTATAAAAGTATTCTTAAGAAATTTGACCCTACATGAACATTTTAGAATTAAATGTGATAAGATTGTAAACATTCTAAAATTGTGTGGATCCACAATATTGGTAAAAAATAATCGGGTCATTTTATGTCGATTCATCTTAAGGTGGGCGTAAACGTACCGATAAAATCTGTGTCTGTACCAATATTGGTGGTACTGAGGTTGCATGTAATCTTATGTCCAGGCAGTAAATGATGCTGAAATGGCAACATTGTTGAGACAACCACCGGTATGGCAAAGTGATGCCGGTGCGTCCCTCAATAAATACACCGATTTCGGTGCGCATTCGTCTCCACAATGGTCTGGCATTGTTTTTGGTTTGAGAATGTAGGTGCTTTCACTTTTGTTATTCTTTGTAATTAAACTTTATTATAGTTTTAGTTGTGTAGTATAGTTGTTGGATAAAATGTCTAGCAAGTTTGATTATGACATAGTGAATGAATGAATTAATCAGTTAAAAACTATAGAATACTCCCAAAATTTTCTTTCTCTCCACTATTTACACAATCTCCTCTGGGGGTAAAGTATTTACAAAAAAAAAAAACCCGCCTATTCTGCATGGTAGCCATGTTGATTGTTCGGTACACCACACGAAAATTCACGCCTCTTAAGGGCGGAGACAACGATCTTGTCGTTATCGGCACGCCTCAAGAAAATTCACGCCTTTTAAGTGCAGAAAACAATCTTGTCGTTATCGGCACACCTCACGAAAATTCATGCCTATTAAGCGCAGACAACAATCTTGTCGTTATGTGCGTACCGTGACCAGACATTTTATCGGTATATGTACACCCGGCCTAAGGTCCACGGATCGCAGGTTTGACGTTCTTGGTTTAAACCGTCACACTTGTAAGCGAATGGATTTCTTATAATGGAGTTTAAATCCTGGTTAGGAGTAACGAGGCTAGTTTTTACTAAATGGTTTTCCACGTTCTATTAGTGTAAATCCTCGGGTAACACAAATGGTAATATGGATCGCACAAAAAAATATATATATATTTCTATGATCGACACACAAGTTGGTGTAAAAATCAAAGATTTCGGTGGTCTAATGTGGTGTCATCAAGTATGCACAGGAAAGCCAATGCTTGTGGTTATGTTTCACGTTGAATTAAGCTTGTTGGTGTAAGAAAAAAGTCACAATTCCACAAATCATACTTTTGTCTTTTAGTTGGGATATTTAATGTTTAATTATCTATCAGCACAAAACTGAACTAGAGATGGGTTGAATTCTATATTACTTGAATTCAAATTAACCACCTTGGTGACATAGTTAGCCAAGGCGCTAGTTTTGTATTGAGTTAGACTGCCGAGGACGGGGAGATCGAGGTTCAAATCTTGCTCGGGGTGAATTGGGGGTGGTTTTTCCTAAATGGTTTTCGACTGTCCCTCCACGTAAATACAGGTTCACTTCCTCTATATTCAACCTTCCCAATTTCTAACCCATTGGAGTAATTAGTAACAAAGCATATAACCCAAATGGGTAGTCAGACGTGCTAAGTATTATTTTTATTATTGAATTCAAATTCTAATATTCGAATCTTTAACTAAAATTGTACTGTATATTTTTTTAAATGAAAATATTTAAAATGAAATTGGTTTAATGCTTGGTGCCAATGACAAATAATATTTTGTTAGTCCTTACCAATTTCACGCAAATAATCAATGGAGGAGTAGAATCCTTGAAATGTATTATCGGGATTTTTGGGAAGTTCTTAGCGCCTTTCTCGTACGGCGCGTAGTATTTCCCGACTTTCTTGACGTCGACATCACAGAATGCCGCCACTTTATCTTGAAACAAAGGCTCGAGGGATTTGTAAAAATGTCTGCCCTGCTTGCCGGCATTCCAGATTGTGAAACTTAGCCAATCGATCAGAACCTTCTCTTGAAGTCTTTTGATCCGGATATTCCATATTGTTTTTCTAGAATATTTAGACATATTGGTTAGAATAATGTTTACTTACAGTTCCTTTAGTCGACCTCAGTTGTCTTGGATTAAAGTTTTCGCCTCAGGACCTGATATTTGTGGGTTTATGCCCATCTCCACAGCTCTGCAAACTTATGCATTATAAGACCAAACACAGGTGTTTTGTACCCCGGGTATTAAAAGTCCCTCAGCTCTACAAGTGGACAAGTTACCGAATGAGCTAAGGTGTTGGACGAGAGAAAACGAATTTCGGATGGAGGGTAAAAGAATAAAAAAATATAATCACTTTATTTTGGTGATAAAACATCTTACATTTGTACTTACTCGTCTATTGAGAATGTGGTTGCGCCCGGATGATAGCGATAGACTAACAAACAACGAGGGACTTTAAACAATCGCCCATCGTTGTCTAGGTGACGATAGAAAAATATCAGATCCTCTGGTGTCCCTTTTCCTGACTCACTAAAACCTCCAACCCTAGAAAGGTAAAAAAAATATGTATATGTTTGTTAAGCTCATTCCTTGAATCCTAATAGTATCTAAGTAACAGTGTGTGTGTGTGTGTGTGTGTGTGTGTGTGTATATATATATATATATTTATCACCGCGTCTTACTTCCTGTTCGGGTTATACACACTTACGCTAATGTGTAATGATAGGGTGATTGTGAGATGAAATGAAGGACCTACAGTTTAACGTGG
Source organism: Timema douglasi (assembly GCA_901482245.1). Lineage (NCBI taxonomy): Eukaryota > Metazoa > Arthropoda > Insecta > Phasmatodea > Timematidae > Timema > Timema douglasi. The sequence continues at coordinate 117,487 of CABEEJ010001976.1, forward strand.
GATCCGAACCACGGTGGAGAGCCTGGCATTCCCCACATTCACAAGATGTCTTGTCAGAGGTGAAGGAAGAGGTTTGGTGATCAGATAAATCTATGCCAGGACCGAGGATTGAACCACGGACGATAATTACTATAATGAGATAGAAATGCAGAAGGAAGCATGGAGAGTAGAATTCGGGCGGCGGAGATGAAATTCATACAAAGTATTTCAGAAAATACAAAAATAGAGAGCGTGAGAAATGAGGAAGTAAGGAAAGAAATTTGGGTGGAAAAGCTGAATAAGAGAATGGACAGGGATGGAGTGAGATTGCTTGGACATTTCAAGAGGACTGGAGATGAAAGACTACCAAAGCAAGCAATGGAGATGAGAATGATTAGAAAGAGATCTAAGGAAAGGCCTAGACCGAGATCGTTGGAGTCGATTAAGAACAGTATGAGCCGAAGAATAGACTGGAACAGGATATTGAAGGGAAGATAAACCATTCAAGTCCCGGCCGGGTAGAAACCGGATAAGGGGAAATGATGATTATGATCATATTTTGAATTATTCAAATCTCACTACTCGGGGTCGTGATCCTATGGCTTTAAACCAGGAGTTGGCAACTTGGTTGATCGAACTCGACCTGTCAATCGATTATGTGAGAAACCTACAAGCTACATTGTCATTAAAATTTGATCTTTTGGGTCTTATAATCTCGCAAAAAAATATATTTAAGTGTGACCAAAAACGCGTGATCCATTTTAACTGGTAAAGTTAAAAGAAAATTCAACAGTTTAATATTAAAATATCTGTTATACATTTATTTCTAGAAGCTCGGAAACATTAGTATTGATTAATGATTAAGATTAATTTTAAGGAAATAAAAAAATAAAGAGTGATGGAACGAAGGGGTGATCGAGGCCCAAAAAAGGGTGCCGACCCCTGCGCCTAAATAACAAATAAAATCTGTGGACTCACCTTTCAAACACCTTTCTGTCGCAAAACCACGTGGGCATTATAAGAGTAGGACCGTGAGAAGTGTAGATCTGACGATACAACTGTTCCTCTTTGAGGGAATTGGCCCAACGAGTGAAACGAACCGTCGAGTCCTCGGGTAACCTTTCGAAATTGGAGCCTATTATCTGGTAACAGGGAAAAGGTAATAAACCGTATAGAATGTTTAAAAATAAGATGGAAGTAGCAAAGAATCTCAAGAGAGATAATCCTATTTCTATCCTGAAAGGTAACGATCTTACCTTAATTGGTTCTACTATGACATGACCTGCATGATCTAAGGCATCATACAATATTATTATTATTTAGCACCGCGTCTTACTACCCGTTCGGGTTATACGCTTTAGTTACTAATTACGCTAATGGATTAGGAATTAGAAAGGTTGAATTAGAGGAAGTGAACCCGCATTTGCGTGGAGGGAGAGTGGAAAATCATTTAGGAAAAACCACCCCCAGTTCCCCCGACCGAGATTCGAACCTCGATCTCCCCGTCCTCAGCAGTCAAGCTTGACACGACTAGCACGTTAGCCAACTATGCCATTGAAGCGGGTTACAGTCACAATAGACTAGATTGCCGATTATTGAGAGATCAAGGTTCGTATCCTGGTCAAGTGTACTGGTTTTTTTTTCCATAAATGGTTTTCCACTCTCCCTCCACACAAATGCAGGTAAACTTCCTCTAAGATAATAGCGTAATTAGTACATATATGTATAACTCGTAGGAAAATGTATATTGCTAAAAAATATTCTATGGCGTAACTTATAAGATAAGGCCATAGTGTAATACATCAAGGTAAGAATGTTAACTTTAAGGCTGAATGGGGGGAGGGGAGGAATGGGGGAGAAGCTCCAAGGTGTCAGCTCATAATCGAGATATACTGAGAGAGCGGCCGCCATCTGCTGGCGAATCTAGTGCCAACATTTGCGGATAGAGGTTTTCATGTGCTCAATAAACCCTCTGGTCATTAATCTCAGTGTCACGCTGAGAAATTTGAATGAAAATAATATAAAACCTTTATTTATGATTAAAAAACCATTGATGCGAGTAATAATTTTAATAACGTGCTTTTAGGTTTCAATGATTTAATTCTTTTGTTTCGAAATTTCAAAACAATGTCTTCAGAACTTAAACTTTGCAAAACACATTTATAACATTTGTACTTATTCTGATTTATTTTATATATTGAAGAAACAGTAATTATTTAATGTATTTGATTTATTAACATGTTATGATTGCATTTTACAGGATAGACTTAAATTTGTTTAATAGTTGTACTAGTTAACTAGCATAAAATATAAATGATTTGGGTGGGCTTAGGTTGGTTGGCATGCCGAGCGACTTTGCAAATATGATGGTGTCCTGGTCGCAAGTCTGGCCATAGTCAAAGTGTGCTAAAGAACAACTTACCGCGTTGGGATGTTTTTCCGCAGCTTGGAATTGCTCGCTGATTCGATCAGGCAACATCAAGTCATCCTGTGAGAAAATGTTTCATGTTTTATCATTTGAAAAGTTGATGACAGGGCTATCAAATATATGCTACTGTTTTGTATTTTTTTGTTTCCACTTTATAATTTGTAATTAATCAGAAAATATATCAAAATAAAGCAATAAAATCGATATTTAGTATCTAGTTCCCAAATGTCAAGTCATATTACAAACTAGCGATCCCACACGGCGTTGCCCGCGACTCATGGTGCCTGTATCTCTTTAACGTAATTCTAAACCAGATAAAAAATATTTTCTTCAAAAGTTTGGTAAAAATAGCCCATTTAAAAATCCGGCTTTGAGGTGCATTCGAACCCCTTTCCGTCCACCCATGTTAAACATTTCAGATTTCTGCGTGCTGTAGATTTGGCTGGGCATCGTGCTAAAATGAATACACAGAAAAACCCGTTCCTTTTATTATTATAGATGGTTTTTAAATGTTTGTCTCTATTTTAATTTCTTAAAAGTAAAATAAATTTGACGGGCACTTACGACATCTTGAAAACATAAATAGTTTCCGCTACTTTGGTTCACTGCTTGATTCTTGGAATATCCCACTGCAAAACATTATAGAATATGTGTACAAAAATTTAAAAAAACAAACAAACATGGATACAAATAAATACTTTTAATAACATAATATGTCTTAAGTTTGTAGGCCCAAGATTGCACATATTTGTGTGGAGGGAGCGTTGGAATTCATTCGAAGAAAAACTATTCCACTACACAATGCAAGGATTTTAACCTTGACTTCCATAGAGATATTCTTTAAAATTGAAAAATGACACCTGTACAAGAGAATCAAACCCTGGACCTTCTGACTTATTACACCGATGCTTTAACCACTGAGCTATCCAGGTGTCATTTATCAATTTAAAGGATATTATATTTAGAAGCAGATTGTAACGCTCTGGGGTGTGTCGTGTAATATCCCAGGTTACCCATGTAATGTCTGGGACAATTGACCCTTCCTGTCCCTGTGTCGAGAAAACAGGATGCCGTTATTTATCTGATAGTGAAATTAAAACTCGGAGTTCAAGAAGGATTCGTCCAGCTTTTATTTATCACCTTCACACTATAATGAAATGTTTCTGTACAAAGCGTTCTATCCCAATACTACCCCGAAGGTTGGTAACGGCTCGGTTGTTCATGTCCGAGTGCCCGACCTACCGACAACCCACGGCGCAACTCTTTTACTCGAGGCCTGATGGCGGTGTCGCCAACCATCCCTGAAAAAGGAATTGGGAGACGGTATGCTAACGTGCATATTTATCACACAGCATTAATATGCTACAGGCTATAACCGTAACTAACAAATATAATATCTTGGCTAGTTAATCTATCTTCCATATAGATGGCAAACCAGACAAAACATAGATGACAGACAGGGCTAGCTCTTGCTGTTGACACACACGGTGAGTTGTCTCAACTCTTTAGATGTTCATCGTTAGTTTGGTAGTTCTGGTCGAGCAGTCATTCAGATGTGTCTTACAGGAAGGTGTAGTTGAAGACCAATTAAACAAGAAGCGTATAACCTAACAGGTAGTAAAATGTGGTTCTAAAGTTAAAAAAAAAAGAATCAAAAAAAGAATATAAATTAAGTGATGTATTGTACTTAATAACACTTAACAAAGTTTAGATAATTGATGTTTCAGATAGTTGACCTTTGTATATTCTAAATTCAACTGTATTTGAAATGCTATAAAAAAATGTTGTAACACTTTAAAGCACTGTTGTTAAATGAACATCTTTATCCGGCCTATTCGACCACTAAGTCAAGGATGCAGCATTTTAGAAACAGCACAGCCAACTAATAATATTTGAAATAAGATTTAATTTTATTTATAAGCACTGTGTCTTACTACCCATTCAGGTTGTAACGCGCTAGTCGTGTTGAGCTCGACTGCCGAGGACGGGGAGATCGAGGTTCGAATCTCGGTCGGCTGAACTGAGGTAGGTTTTTCCTAAAGGTTTTCCACGCAAATGTGGGTTCACTTCCTCTAATTCAACCTTTTCAATTTCTAATCCATAAGTGTAATTAATACTTAAGTGTATAACCTGAATGGGTAGTAAGAGGCGATGCTGAATAAAAAAAATACTATGTAGGCCTAATAGGTTAGGGCAGGGGTTCCCAAATGTTTGGAGATCAAGCCACCCTTATTATTAGCACCGCGTCTTACTACCCGTTCGGGTTGTACGCACTTACGCTAATGTGTAGTGGTACGGTGATTGTGAGATGAAATGGAGGACCTACAGTTTAACGTGAGATCCGAACCACGGTGGAGGCCTGACATTCCTCACATTCACAAGATGTCTTGTCAGAGGTGAAGGAAGGGTTTGGTAATCAGATAAAATCTATGCTGGTACCGAGGATTGAACCCCGGCCGCCAGCATAGAAGTCCGACACCTTACCCCTAGACCGCCAGGTCACCGCGCAAGCCACCCTTCACATGTCAGATTTTCCGTGCAACACCCCTGTAACAATTTTTTTTAAATAGCCCAAATTGATTTGGTGGCCTTTTATTTATTTTTTTAAAGAAAATGTTGTAGAGGATGACGTCAATTCTGGTTTTTAAGGAGCATTAGAATCTGGAACTCAAATGAAGGGAGCGCTTTCACAAGAAAAAAATTATATGCTTTCGTGTAACATTTATTCCATTCTTTAAAATATGTATGTGTACACATTTTGAAAATTTGCACGTTGCATTTCACTATGTGCTATAATTTTTAGTTTTTCCTTATTTCCCAGACCAAGACCGATGGCTCCCCAGTGCGTCACGATGCAGTTTGGGAACCCCTGGGCTAGGAACAACGAATGTTAAATTTATAGAAATCGTACTGCATTTGTGTAAAGAGAAATAGTGGTAAACTACCCTCAGTACACCCGACCAGGATCGAACCACAACCTCCCTGCTATCGGCGGTTTAGTTAAGGTAATGCGAGAGTGCTTAGACCACGCGGCCACCGAAGCGGCCAAGATTTAGTTACCCCGCTCAAGTTGTCTCTAACCACAAAACCAAACACGGACCTCCTTTTGGATGAGGCGTTGAGTTTTTTGATGCCACGAGCGATATATTCTTTATAGGCTCAATCCTCGTCTTCCATTTCTGGACGAGTTCCCAGGTTCTATCTCTACTCGCATCATCGTAGATGGAAACTTGTACTACGAGGGAATTGAGCGCAGTTTGGCCAACTATAGATTCCATACAATCGTTGATCCAGACTTCTCCATTATGAATAGGTGTGATAATTGACTGAAACCATAAAAAAATAAAGTGTTTCCTGTAAAAAACAAACAGTCAAAAATAAAGTTTTAGAAACATATTTGTCACCTCTAGAAATTCAAAATAAAACTACTTACCCATTACAAAGTTATCGGTTGGTTTTAAAATGAAAACGAAAGGAATGTTAGTAAATCGATTTTTTTTTTCAGTTTTCTTGATAAAAAAACTTTTTTATCCAAAATAAATAAAATATGTATTTTTTTATCACCGCTTCTTACTACCTGTAGAGGTTATACACATAATTTTATGATAAATTCCTCTAATAAGGTAGACACGAGGAAGAAAGCATCTGTGTGGAAGGAGAATAGGAAACTATTTAGGTAAAACCACCCTCAGAAGACCCGACCAGGATTCGAACCTCGATCTCATCATCAGCAGGCCAATCTAACACAAGAGTGACGCCTTTTACTGTTCGGACACTGAAAAAGGTAATAATATATTGTTTCGATAAAGAGATTTAAGAATCAAATAGCCGATCAATTATTTATGCTTTTTATTGAGGAATTCCCCATCTAGATATATTCTGAAAATTGAAAAATGACACCTGGACACGGGAATCAAACCCAGGACCTTTGGCTCAGTACGCCAATGCTCTAACCACTGAGATATCCAGGGATCGTCCCATGATCGAGGCCATCTTCACTCGTATTTTAAGGCCCTTGGCCCTGTCGAGTGCAAGTCTTAAACCTATTTTGTGGGATGGTGGGAGGAAAGGTGAAAGGTGTGGCTTCACAACCGATCAAAGTATCCTTCCGCGTAAACAAGAAGATATGGATCACGGGAACCGTAGATGGCGCTAGCTACCGGACAGGTCTTGTGGGAAAAATCATATGTTTGGAAATATCAGTTTTCTCGAGAATGAGTGAAATTTTTATGTTAATATTTTCAACACCCCTTCTAAGATAATGTATCGATGTTAATTAATTGTTACATTTTCTTATTTTTTGTTATGAAGCCGGCAGTTTTCTATTGAAAAATGTCAATTTTATCGATATTTGATCACTGTTAAAATTAAAGAAGAGGTGTGTATATATAAACAGTATAACTTAATCAACATGCTTCTATTCTTGACCAAACCGTGTCCGAAAAGAAAATTGTAAACCAACAAAAATTCTTGAAGATAACAAATTGTTCTCGTGGCTCTTCATTTCCACGCCAAATGAAAAGGGCCAATTGCCTTAAGGCAAGATATTTGTACTATCAGCAGCATAAGGATGCAACCAAGTGCTGTGAAACCAATGGTAGCTCTTAGCAGCTAATTTTATATATAATTGATACACAGCTCATTTCTGTGATTATAATCATTAATTGATCCCCCATTTGTACCTAATTGTAGGCTATAGAGTTGCTTTTTTTCCATAAATGATAATATGGATGCAGTATCAAATTTTTATTTATTTTGGCCATGAATGTTTTGTTATTCTGCCTATTTGTAGAATGTGTGTGTGTATGTATGTGTATATATATATATATATATATAAAATGTTTATACTAAATCAATCTGTAGCTCCGTTTGTGGAAAAAATTAGTTGAGGAAATGCTGGAGCAGCTACTCAACTAAAAAGTGTTAAAATAATAGCTCTGGTGAAGCATTGTAACCAAAATTCTGTGAATCTGATGGAGACATAAATAAATGTTAAAATATGATTTTGGGACTTTCATAAGTAACATTAATTTTAAATGGTTTAGAACAATATAAATTATAGTTTTGTGATTTAGACCCATAACAACAATAAAATAAGTTTGATGGCCTTACAACGTCTGGAGTCTTATTACTCATTTTTACATGGATTTCATGACCTATGATAGATATAATTTCCTAGCCATTTCTACTAGTTCATACACTTGTTAGATACAAAAAGCTTTTAATCATAGACGATAATATAATTAAACAACAAACATTTATAAACAAAATCAATCAGTTTCGCCAATGAAGGTACTACAAATAATGAAAACACGATCTTGAGTTATATTATTTTTAGTAATACACTTCTAAGCTAAAGCGGTAGCATCGTTCATTGGAAGCAAGGTTCATCTATAAGTACTGTATTCATAAATTTTACAATGGCCACTTATAAAAATGATCAATTTTTATTTGTCACATATTTAACAAAATTATTTGAGGTAAAAAGTGTGTGTAAATATATAACTAGCCCAGATCCAAATTTTCTCTATGTATAGAGAAAATAGGGTTCAATCTACCAATGAGTAAATGAGATAATGAACACAAATTTGACAATACGTACATCAACTGTTTTGAGGTTGACAACTATATTAGTGTAACGTAATACGTATTTTATGAATACCGGACATGACTTGTTGCTATTTCGTTTAATAGTGCTACGTTGAAAAAAAAGGCGAGAGAGATACACTCCATCCATATATATATTTCCAAATCGTTAAACTAGTTGGTTTTAAACGATGAGCCAAAAACCAAACTAAGCTTTTAGTTAACCACATGTGTATAATTTATTAAGGTTAGCAAGAAACGAGTCGTGAAAATTTAGATTTCGACACCAGACACAGTCAAGCTAATCTTTGATTATTTTAATAAAAACATCATAATCCAAGCGAGACAACAATTTTATATCTCATTCATTAAAAATATAAATAAACCGCGCATGAGTAGGCCTACCCATCGTTGAAAGGAAGTTTGAAGAAAACAAGACTTACCTTTGATGGTTCCACAATGGCGCAGCTTAGAAGAAAGGCCCATAGTGTACTTAGTCAGGGTGAGTGGATTGTATATGTAGGTATATGAATGGCATTTTCATCATGTAGGTATAGACTACAGTTCAATTTCCTCATGAAGGGTCTCTTATAAAATACAAACATAATTTTTTGTAGCCAAAATTGATAACATTTTATAATTATAATAATAATAATTATTAGTGTTATTTTATAGGTATAACATTTAAAAATACAGAGTTAAAGAAAACGTTGCACGAATAATATAATGATTTTTTTTAATCAAGGCTTACTACCAAAAATATGCTTACATTATTTTATAAAATACCTTTCTAATGAACATTCGAAAGATCTGATGACTCAACCTTCTACATATGCGACCATGATAAACTAACGAATTGAACCGTAGGCAACAACCACTAAATTAAACCAAACTATTTTACACTTACATATATTTTAATTAAACCTAGACGAGCTTAAATTAACCTTAACTTCTACATAGTTGAAAGCTGTGTATTGATAGACTGTATCATATTATAAAAATCTAACTTTTGAAATAGTAGTTTAATAAAAGGTTTTGCGTTTTATTTTTGTTTATGTTTCCTTGACTGTATGTCGGTATCTTTGCAACACAATAAAGTGATACTAATATTTAAATGATAACCATGTGATAGTTTTCTTAATGTTATGAATATATAGAGTATTTTATCTAACATAACATTAATTCAAGTTAAAAAGTGAGGAATTACAATATTTACTTGTCAAAATGTGCAAATATATTTTGTATGACTCGCGCCTCAAAGCTATAAATAAATTTAAATTACAATATTAGTAGTTTTGTGGTGACAAAAATGATTAATCGTTTCAGCGCTAACTTGTGACATACTTGTGAACCAATCCCTGAAATGCTTGTTACGTAAGTAAATAAAATAATTTCAGTATATTGCATTGATATAATGGTAAACTTATTTTAAATGTTTTAACTTTGTTATATCACAAATTTAGGGTTAATTTGTCTACAACGTTTTTAAGTAAAATAGAGACAAAACATCTCTTTGTGTGTGTGTAAATGCCTCATTATAGGCCACTCATGACTAGTTTTCCATATTTTAAATGTAACAGTTAAATGTTCTATGTTTCTATCAATATAAATAAACCCCCTTTTGACTACCTACCATAATTGTCTTATAGAAGTGGCATTGTTGGAATGCCATCTTTACCGGCGTGTGGGATTTTTTTTCTTTACACAAATTACTTAATTATGCCACAGGCGTATTATTATTGTAACAAACTTACATTACATTCTGGTACTGTAGTTTAACATTATTGTCTATTCTAAATTTTGAATAATAAAGTGTTTATTTAAATGTTGGAAATGTACCTTCAGAAAGCGGGACTAAGTTTTTTTTATTCAAGGTTCAACTGTTATCTTAATAACATTACCGTAGTGATGGGGGAGGGGGCGGGGGTTAGATGGGGCCTTTAAAGCACCGGCAAATATAAAAGTTAAAAAAATAGTTCACTCAAATATAGTATAGCGCCAATAATTCGGGCTAATTAGGGATCGACCCAGTTCCTGATTATCGACTTGTCCGGAATTTAACACAGTACCTATAAAAAATAAATAAAAAATAATCAAAGATGGGATATTTATGAAAACTCTGTGTTAAGGTAGAAAGAATTGTACTTTATTTAAACAACGAACTTTCACTTTTACTTTTTTGCTATCAAATATCACAAATTCTGAAGGAATATAAATATAACATTGAAAAGAATCTCCAATTTTTTTTTTGGAACAAGGGTTCAGGCGCAATTTTTTTGGAGGCCACGTGGTTATTTTTATGAATAATATTTTTTCTTTGCGATCCAGATTATTGACGTCCGAATTATCGACTTAAACCACTTCACAACTTATTTAAATCTGTTTGAAAGGATGCACTCAGGAGCGAATTATCTCAAACTTGTGTTTAAACGCCAATTAGAACCAGATTTTATTACCTGTTATAGTGAAACCCTTTTTTTTTCATTTGGGATATTTATAGTTCACTTCCTATACTTGTAAGTCGTGCACTTCATATATATATGAAGTGCATGACTTACAAGTTAACTTAACCTAGAAAAGTAATTCTAATATTATACAGCCCTCTATCTCCTAGATATTTACTAATTGGATAGCTGGACTTACACACTAACTTAACCTAGGACAGTAAGTCTAATACACACCCAGTCCTAGCTCCTAGATATTTACTGATTAGAAACAGGACTTACAAACTAACTTAACCCAGGAGAGTATGTCTAATACTACACACCCAGCACTAGCTCCTAGATATTTACTAATTGGATAGCAGGACTTACAAACTAACTTAACCTAGGACAGTACGTCTAATACTATACAGCCAGCTCTAGCTTCTAGATATTTACTAATTGGATAGCTGGACTTACAAGCTCACTTAACCTAGAACAACAGAATCTTATAGTTATTGGACTAAGGTCTCGCAGATCGGTGGACGGCCGCTCTAACCACTTGTCCACGTAGATGGACCACTAACTCTTCCCCGTTCCTCCACCACCCTCCACCCTCCTCCCTATCCTCCAAGTCTTAATAATCTCCACAGATGGTG
>CABEEJ010001977.1:0-14782 GCA_901482245.1 Timema douglasi
TTTTATTTAACAGAAAGACTAAATGCGCTTGCAGTACTTTCAATGGAGAAAAATTTCCTCAATTGTCATCCAGAGATCAAGGAGAAGATTTTATTGAACTTTTTGAGCAAATTAAAACAAGAAGAATGGATTTCATTTTTAAATGAATAGATCAAGCTTAAAATAAAGGCTAAACATTTTCTGGAGCAGCACCCCCACTAATTTTAGCTACGAGCCGCCACTGATTGCGAGTTTGGCCGGTGGGAATCAAAGGCTCCATCTCTGATGGATTGCATTGTGATCGTTATTAAACCATTTTCGTTACAACTCCTTAGAAAACATACGTCTATATATCTCGTTACATTACCCACCTTGCATTCCTCTGAATATTAATAATCGCTCATTGATCTTACTGCGTGTTGTGAGATCCTGGCTAGGATAGAAATGGGAATAAGCAACCAAAATAATTAGGTGCAAGTGTAGAGCTGGAGAAGAATTTTGAAAGCCCGTATTCATAAGTCAGGGGCGGCTAGGATAAAAAAAAGGTGCACAAATCCTAACACTAAATTTGTTGTTTTTTGTGTGTTTTTTGTTGTCTAATGGGCCGACAATATTATGATTGAATGAATATTAAAATATTCTTATTAGCTCATTCTTATAAACTTACACCCACACAAAGGATGGTTGTTTTTTCCTACTTTTAGATTTTTCATAACAGGTTGCGAGATTTGTCTTGCCTACTAGAGTTTTCATTTTCCGTTTCAAAGTACATTTGTATTAACAATGAAATACTTTTCTTCGTGCAAAAAATTAACATTTATAAAATAACATTAAATACGTATTTATTTTATTAGTTTATTATGTAAAATATATTATATATTTGTCATTTTTTTTATCATGAAATAATTTTATATTTTTCGGGCTGTGGGTTGGAGACCTTTGCTTTAAACTTTGGTTATACACTTTTTATATGATTGTTTTAAAGTTAATTCATTATGAAATAATATTACCTAAATTAAATATTATTTTGAATTAAATTATAAATGTTTGTGCACTTGTATCTGCGCACTCAATGAGTAGTCTCTGCCTTAAGGTGGGTATTGGGAGAGACAAGGTTAGTAGTTTTTTTAAAGTTTTTATAGCAAAACACTTTTTTTATTTATTTTTATTATTTTTATTTTTACAGTAATTACTATATCCACCTTCATTCATTCATCGGCAAATACATGTTTTCTTCAGCTGTCACATTTGACAAATGGTGTTATTGCCGACTGTTATTTTAGACCCGTTATGAAGTGGTTAAATTGTTTGACCACGTGTCGAGAGGACCTTGATTCGATTCCGGGTGGTACTGACAAATACTTTTATTATTTTTAGATGGGTTCATTCTGCTGTTCAATTAGTGAGTAACCTATTTACATCCTGAGGCTTATTACTGTACGTACTGTCCTACGGTAGGTTAGTTCGTAAATCGTGTACTTGTTTAATTTGTGCCTAAAAAAGTTAAGAGGTTTTCCCGTTGCTCGCTAGTGCATTTATCGGCCGCTAGGAGCGCTGTTGTGTCATGTTGGTAGTACTGCGGTGGTTTGGCGGGCTGAGCTAGGTGTGACAACCGGCAGTCGCGTGGCGAACACAATACAATACGTTACAACAATAGGAGGGGATTGAACAGATGTTTGTACCCTCGCATACCACCGCTGCAATAGCTTTGCTCCAAAAGCCGCTTACCTCGTCGAGCAATAGTGGTTTCAGTTGTATTCAGTGCTTCGGATAAGTGGGGGGGAAATTCGTTGAATAGACTGCAGTTCATCAAATCAACGTATTATGCGACATGTAAAGAAAGGACCCTATATATGAGTACTGTTTAAGTGAAAGCTATTTTTTTTAATGTTTGTGATGTTTGTTTAAATTTTCAAAAATATATTTGAATTTAAAGTGTTACTTAAATATTAACTATAGAAGAAACTAAAAACTGTGAACAAAAATGAAAATTTGTTTTATTTAAAAAATAATTTAGAATTTTATTTCCTTCGAAAAAATAAAGACAGTATTACTAACATTATTATTCAAACAGTGACTAAATCTTCTAAAAAGTGCAATTGAAACTATTGAAGCTCATCTCTGTTGTAGTTAAATTTAATTTAAATTTAAATATATAATTATTTTAAATAGGTACACCTAAAACATCACTAAAGGTTTTTTCCATTTGTTTCTTTGTTTGAAAACAAATATTCCTGCATTCCGTTGTGTGATTACAAAATATGTATTACCTCTCCAAAGTATGTAAACAAAGATTCACGCCTCTATTGTAATGTCCAAACAAGACTTCTGAAGAATTCATGACTAGCGCCGACCTCTGTCGACTGAATCGACAATACCCCGTGCTAAATACTTTCATTCTCTTACGTCAGGAATAAACTAATTTGCATCGACTATGACTAATGGGATTTCATATTATATTTTAGTTTCTTATTAGGTTTAATTAAATGTTTGATGAAACAAGCGATCCCTTTCAGAGTTTAAAATCTAAAATAGAGATCTATATTTATTTGTATTCGTACATTTCTAGTCTGGTCTAAATAGTTTATTTTGTATTCTTTTATCGTTTTAAACTTTTAGTCAAAAGTATTGTTTTTACTTTTTTTGAAGGAAAATAGAGCGCATCGACTTAAAACAAACTGTTTTAAAATTCAAGAAACGCTATTTGGAAATAATTGATAATTTGTTATGTTCCTTAAAACGTGTTAAGTTTTTTTTCCACCTCATCTTAATCAAAAAACCATTTCTAAAGGGTACTAGAAGTGCACCTGCTCAACTAGGAAATGTTCTTCTGTAGTCACTTTAAAGTTTACCACTCATTGATGAACTGCTTAGGTCACAAAATCGGAGATATTTTTCGAAAAGTCACTAACTAAAAAGCATCGTTTTAATGCACTATATTTGAAATATAATATACCTAATTTTTTAAAAAAAATTGTTATTTGTGCACTTAAAATCTTCTCCGTATATCGTACCTCTGTGACCCTAAACCATCCGAGGCTGTTCGCTCCTCAAGATAAAGTTGAATTAAATCCTTATATGTGTAATGTGGAGGACTAGGTGAACCACGTTGTGTAGAGCATCGCCCCCGGAATAATGTTGCTGGAAGGAGCCAACTCGTCGTATCTACCCGGTAACGACACGGCGTCGGGGTGGGGTCAGCGTTTCTTCTTCACCTTCTACAGCGAGTTCGGCCCTCGGACCGTGTCGGCCGGCGCGGAGGTCGGGGTGCTCGGCGTCATCCTGCTGGCGTCGCTCACCGCCAACCTCAGCATCGCAGCCGCCGTGCTCCGATACAGGGAACTCCGCACCGTCACCAACTGCTTCCTGTTGAACCTGGCCGCCGCTGACCTCTTGTTCGCGCTGGGGATACCCGCCATCGCCGCGGCAAGACTCACCCAAGAGTGGGCGCTAGGAGACGTCGCCTGCAGACTGCTACCATACTCGCAGGTCAGACCCGGTTTCATATCGTGTTTCTATATTAACCTCGAGCTGGGCGCTTATGAGGTAACGAGGCAGAGGAATGCAGAAACTTTCATAATTTCTAACATAACATACAATGAAAAAAACTAGCTTTTAAGTCGAAATCAGAAATAGAACACGCGTTTTCTTTCATCTAGTCACAGACATTTTGTTTGGACAGAAATCTTTTTGGCATTTTCCTACGCATTAGTTTATATTTATTTCGTGCAAATGCTATAAATGCGAGAAATATTGATGCAAGTAGGTACTCAAAGTGCTTCGCGCAAGTTTAATTTTTTTTTTTTTCCATTTGGAAACTATTCAAAAACTACCCTCTACCCGTTTCACCCTCTTGAGGTTTGAATTTCGCAAGGTACCAAAACATTGATATCATGCTACCTTCCAGCTCAGGCGTTTTGGAAGATACTTAATAACCGCCCCATCCCGCCCCACCCCCTTAATGGTTGATTTCAGAAAGATCCCAAACATATTCTGGCCCGCTACCTTTAAAGAACATCCCTGGCAAGTTTCATTTTTCCAACACAAGCTTTTTGGAAGATGGATAAAAACCTGCGTTTCACCCCCTTGGGGGTTGAATTTTGAAATCCCCCCCCTCCAAAATAAACTCTTGCTCGTTACCTAAAAAGACCCTTCCGGCCAAGTTTCAAGATTTCAAGGTGAGGTATTCGGTAGATACGGTAATGAATGAATGAGGGAGTCAGGACTCTTGTCTTTATATAGATTTAGTTAACTCGTGTAGCCTACTTTTCGATTAATTTATGAATAAGATGTTGTCAAAACCTCTTTTTTTCAAACCAACATTTTTGAAATCCAACTAAATAAAATAGTTTCAAGCATAATATGTTTTTATAGATTTTATTGCCACCTAAGCTCAGATAGTGAACCAAGTTTCAACAAAAGTGTTTAAATTACCTGTTACAGATTTGAGGTAAGGTATTATATATATACCAAATGAAATTAATGAAGCACTTAGTATTATTAAACCTCTACTTTTAATAAATTGTTTTGTCACCAAGTTCAACTCTTTAGGTGCATTTAAAGTATAAGTTACAGATTTTTAGAAAAAAGACTGTACATAGAGAAAATGTACTTTATGTATCAAGTACTATAAATAGAAGGTTTTTAACCGATCTCGAAAAATTAATTTCTTGATGCTTTCTTTAACAAACAGCGTACTCTGGCGGTTTTCTTTGATTTGTAGAAGACTTACGACATCACCTGGCGCTACCACACATTGATAACTCTTTAATTGGGGCTTATGCGGGAATATTCTCGTTTTTAAATATCTTATTTAATGTCTGGCACTTCCGGGTAAGGATGTATAAAACTTCCGGTTGTTTTTATTCAGGATAGTGGAGTGCCTCAAGAAAGTGTTTTTAAGAGTTATTTTGATCGATATTGCGATCAATACTGTTTGTCACGTTGTAATTTGTATAGTTTTCTAAATGATTGCGATCAATAGTGTTTATCAGTTTATACATCTTTATAATTGACTGTGATCATTAGTGTTTATCAGTTTATACATCTTTGTAATTGACTGTGATCATTAGTGTTTATCAGTTTATACATCTTTGTAAATGACTGCGATCAATAGTGTTTATCAGTTTATACATCTTTGTAAATGACTGCGATCATTAGTGTTTATCAGTTTATACATCTTTGTAAATGACTGCGATCATTAGTGTTTATCAGTTTAAATGACTACGAAATGTATTGTCGTTTAATCTCCCAAGAATTAAACGTCAAATCCAACTTGCTGTCAACAGTCTCTGAATGTGGGCAGTGGCGCACCCAGAAATGTACTTCGGGGGAATCACTCTAGAACTATTTTGATAACATCTGCTCTTTATAAATGAACTAATTACATTTTTTAAATATGCATATAATGTTATAAATTAAGCAGAAATTAAAATTCGTAAGAAAACAGTAAAGGTTTTTTTTTTAAAGTGTTGCTTATTTCTAAAATATAATGTATCGATCCTAATAGTTGTGTTATCTTTAAAATAGGGGTATTTTTAATGTGCATTGTGGTATACCTTATGAATATAAAGTCGCACGTGCTTAGTTTGTCATTCTTAGGCGCGCCTCTATATGTGGGTGTCGCGTAATGGTTATTGCTTTAATGAAGCAGCGTGGAAAATAGTTAGGAAAAACCCAACTGAGATTTGAACTCCGATCTTATAGTAATCAGCAGAACATGTGACTACTAAAGTGGATCATTACTATTCGTTGAATTCAAGATGACTATGGTGATTTCAAATATTATTATTGGCACCGCGTCTTACTACCCGTTCGGGCTATACGCACTTAAGCTAATTTGTAATGGTAGGGTGATTGTGAGATGAAATGAAGGACCTACAGTTTAACGTGGAATCCAAACCACGGTGGAGGCCTGGCATTCCCCACATTCACAAGATGTCTTGTCAGAGGTGAAGGAAGGGTTTGGTAATCAGATAAATCTTTGCCGCGACCGAGGATTGAACCCCGGCCGCCAGCACAGAAGTCTGACACCTTACCCCTAGACCGCCAGGTCACCAATGATTTCAGATACATTATTATTTAATAAAATCAAGAAACCCATAGATACAAAACAATTATTTTGGACTTGTACAGAGTCTTTGGTGGCCCAGTTGTTTTTATGCCAGGCTCGAATCCAGTTATAAAATGCTTCTGAACCGCATTTACTACGTTTGCATACTGCAAGTATTAATATTATTAGTATTACATTACTAAACTATTACAATATGGTTCAATTTACCATTGCTATCAGTCTTTTTTTTTTAACAGCAACTCTATTTGGCTAAATATTTTAATTTCTTCTCCAAAAATAAAATAGGTCTAGTCTTTAATATATTCACTTCGACTTAGTAATTGCCAGAAATGGGCATCTGACTCATTTATTGACCTTGTTGTGAGCCGTTAATCAAAACTGCTTAACTTCTTATACATCTTTCATCTGATGAATCACACCACCAGGAAATATTCTATCTCGCGCTTATGCACAGTTCTAACTAAATGATGACTGCTTTCATTTTCTTCGTCTGATAATAACGGATTGTCAGAACACGTGATGAAGTTCTAACAAAACTTGGTGGCCACATCCTTTCAAGGATATCTTACATAATTGTAACAAGGATAACTCTTTTTCAAATGTGAAATTAAATTGTAGTGAAAACTGAAAAGTTTGATAAATGATCGAAGCTTAAGTCAAATAATTATTTTTAAATTCTTCAAGTTCAAAGAAATACGTTGAGATTTAAAATAAATATTTTTAATTATTTTGTCTTAATATAAGCCTATCATATGAATTTATTAAATTTGAAAGAAAAATGGGATAATATTTTAGTATGTTTAAGATATCTCAACAATAATGACATCCAGTATTGAAACAAACTAACCTCAATACACAATATACAGTACAATTTTTTCATGGAAGTGCCACTTGGAAAATATAGAAACTTTTTTGTGGTGTTTAAAAAAATCAAAATTGATAATATTCTATTATTTTATCGGTGCCATTTTTCAGGTGAATCTTTGCTAATGGTTATTGAAATTGACATTTGAGGATCACTTGACTTGGTGTGTGAATACGCGAAAGTAGGTCTAGTAACTTTTCTAGCTGTCGGATAAGGCCCTTTCTAAAAGTGCTAGAAATGTTTAAAACAAATACTTGAAGCAATAATTTGAAAGGGCTTGTAAAAAATATATTACGTACCACTTTGGATAGGCTATTTGTATCGTTGGAGATTTTATCGAAGTTTTTAGTTTTGCCCAAGATGTTTTTTCATGATTTATAGGAAATTGCGTGTGTGAGCGAATAAATGTTTACCTTTTTTATCTTTGACTTTTTGAAACTGTTCGCACCCTTGGTCATAATATATTTATATCTCTCGTGTGTTATGGACGTTATTAATGTTCCGACACTCCTTGAAGATGGCGCCAACAAAGCAACTTTAGTATTGGATTGGTAATAATAACCCGCTTCGGTGTCTGCATGGTCTGAGGTGTCATTCTCGCAATGAACTAGACTGCCGATGACGGGGAGATCATGGTGTATTGAGGGTGGTTTTTCCTAAATGGTTTCCCTCTCTCTCCGCGCAAATGCGGGTATACTTCTTCTAATTGCAACATTACTCATCCTTAAATCATATGCGTAATTAGTAGATTACATAAGCGTATAACAGATGGTTAGTAAGAAACGGTGCTAAAAATAAAAATAAAATAACCCATGAATAGCAGTATTCTAATCATGGCCGTAGGTACTTTTTTTTAGCACCCCGTCTCACTAACCGTTTGGGCTATACGCATATGTACTAATTGCACTAATGGGTTAGGGATTAGGAAGGTTTAATTTAGAAGAAATGCACCCGTATTTGCTTGGAGTAAGAGTGGAAAACCACCCTCATTGTACCCGACTGGGATCGAACCCTGATCTTCCCGTCTTCGGCAGTCTAGTCCAACACGAGAGTAGTGCGTTAGACCACGTGGTCACCGAAGTGGGTATGTTTACACTGATGGGGGGGTGGGGGTGGAGATGAGGTAGGTAGGATTAGAGTAAAAGTTTCTCCGTGTCGTGGAGACACAGAGTGCAAAACCGTTTAGGTAAAATAAACCTCAATACATTCGGCCAGGATTTGAAACCAGACCTCCCCGTCGCCGGAAAAAGGGAGAGTGACGCCTTGGCCTAATTTTTCTCGGGTGATAAACATTTGTAGCACAACTTCCTCCAGAGGGGAAGTAAAGCCGTCGCTCTCATGTCGATTGTGGCATGTAAAATAACCCTGGAAGTTATGTGAAAATACTTTTTCCGGCATAATTGGTAGGCTCTTTCGCTTTCGTGCATAGAAATTCACCTGTGGTGATGTATAATCAGTATATTCAGGAAGGTGAAGTTAAATACCTCAAATAAATAAATTTTTTGTTTGAGACATCAAATTTAGTTTTCCATCAATAACAAATAATAAATATATTAACATTACATTCGGTGACCTGGCGGTCTAGGGGTAAGGTGTCAGACTTCTATGCTGGCGGCCGGGGTTCAATCCTCGCTCCCGGCAAAGATTTATCTGATTACCAAAACCCTTCCTTCACCTCTGACAAGACATCTTGTGAATGTGGGGAATGCCAGGCCTCCACCGTGGTTCGGATTCCACGTTAAACTGTAGGTCCTCCATTTCATCTCACAATCACCCTACCATTATACATTAGCGTAAGTGCGTAAACCCGAACGGGTAGTAAGACGCGGTGCTAATAGTAATAGTAACATTACATTCAATACAGATTTGATAGGTTTTTGTCGAAATAAGAAATGTTGGCACATTGTTCCTATCTTTTTTAGAAAGCACGTAGAAATTAATCAAGGTCAAAATATTATTATTATTATTAGCACCGCGTCTTACTACCCGTTCGGGTTATACGCACTTACGCTAATGTGTAATGGTAGGGTGATTGTGAGATGAAAATGGAGGACCTACAGTTTAACGTGGAATCCGAACCACGGTGGAGGCCTGGCATTCCCCACATTCACAAGATGTCTTGTCAGAGGTGAAGGAAGGGTTTGGTAATCAGATAAATCTGTGCCGGGACCGAGGATTGAACCCCGAACCCCCAGCACAGGATTTCGACACCTTACCCTTAGACCACCAGGTCACCAAGGTCAAAATAACATTAGTCACTTTGATTTCATAATGTTTGATATTTTGTTTGATAACGTAAACCAAGCGCAACCCTCAAGTTCATTGCAAAACGTGTTTATATTTTGTATTAGATAGCACATCAGCACCTCTAAACTACATACAATTAATGTATTTATTCCTCTTGACCTGTCATTGACGGGCTATTGTGGTTTGAGACCTTGGTGGACCTGTGTACCTATGGTTACGTCATGTACCTGCTTTCATAACAATACCTTCGATTGAGGTCTCACCGAATATGCAAATATTGCGTCATTTTAAATAATTTAAAATTACAGGAAGTGTCGATGGCTCGCCCGGTGAAGGTCTTTTACACAGGTTCGACATTGCGGGGATACGCAGAAATACAACAATCACAAGTAAAAATAAACATTTAATAGATTTTTTTTAACAAAAATACATACGTATATATTTATGGAATTATGTTTTTATTATGAGATTTAAAAAATATATTAAGTGGCTACTTGTTTTTACCGGCCTAGGTGGTTGGATACTTAAATACATCATTCTCTCAATATAAGATCGGGGATCGAATCCCGGTCGGTTGAATTGACTTTTTTCTTAAATGAGTTTTGACTTTACCTCCATGCAAGTGCGGATAGGCTTTAAATTGGACCCTACTCATCCGTGACACATCAGTGTAATTAGCTTAGCCCTAAATGCGCACAACCCAAGTGGGTAGTGAGATGCTATGACAAAATAAACATACTTTTTACACTTAAAAAACTTGTAAACATATTTTTTAATGTGGCTATTACTTATATTTCGAGTTTTCGATGACTGGTCCATATCCATGCGATCTCTATAGTCAACTGTACGTCACCTGCTTCTGGGGCCGCGTGGTCTAACACGCTATTCTCGTGTTGGACTAGACTGCCAAAGATGGGGAGATCGGGTGCATTGAGGTTTTTTTCCTAAAGGATTTTCCACTCTCTTTGCACGCAAATGTGGGTGCACTTCATCTCAATTAAACCTTCCTAATTCCTAAACCATTAGTGTAATTAGTACGTATGCGTATAATAACCCGAACGGGTAGTAAGACGCGGTGCTAAAAAAAACTTTACATCCAAATGGCTTAGTAATCATTCTACGATTGTGAATCTCAGGGCCATTTTTTCAATCGGACTGAGTAAGCGTCTAAAGTGCGGTGCTCTACTAATTATAAGACGACACCTACCTAAACTTGAATGGAATGTGCCAGTTTCATATGGGATACTGGCTGACTTAGGTGAGTGGTTATCACGTCTGACGAGAGCTGCTCTTGACCTGAAGTACTCTTTCATTGGTTTACAAAGTGTGGGTCGTGCCGTCATGGTGACAAAGGAGGAGTGCGCGTGTTGAAAATCCCTAATATACATCAAACCTTCATATTTTCTCCAAGTCTCACTGCCCGTTTGGGCTATGCGCATCTAACAATTTTTTTCCAGTTAAAATTGATAAAATTTTAGAATTTCCCTTGTATAATTTTAAAGATATTGATATTATTTATCAAGTTAAAGCTTAAGATCATATTGCTTTGCGTATTAATACAGGAAAGTACAGGACCATACCTAGAAACTTATTTTATTGGATTCCCGCCTGCAATGGCCAGTGGTGAAACTCTCCATTAGGATATGGCAAGCGTTTTTTTTTAGCTTTACATTTATTTTAAAGAAATTTAAAGTTATTTTAAACTAAACCTGGGCTTTAGATGCTAGGAATTTTGTAAAGTCCAATAAGCTTAAGCAGACAAGGAGAAATAATACAAAAATACATTATTAATACTTGTGGGGTTAGGAGTGGATGGGGGTGTAACTCACTAAACAAAAACCCCTTGTTAAGGCCTTGAAAGTAGTTTTAATAGATTTTGTGACTCAGTCGCGGAGGAAGCAAGATTTGTGTAAAAGAGAGAGGGGGGGGGGGGGAGACAATTAACAAAAATGCTTCGAAGTATGTCCATAAAGGACATTTGAAATAATCTCCCCTGGATGACTTTTGAAAACCGAATGTCTCTAGAAGCAAATTGGAATGAAGTGTATCTCAAGCACGACCCATTAACATTAATTTTTAAATTTGTATATTTCCCCAATAGTCCGGGCTAGTCGCAACTTATACTATTTTAAGGACACAAGAAGTATAGGGTGAAAAACTCCCGGGAGGAAAACATTGTATAATAAATATGTATTTAATCTAAGATAAATATATAACACACAGAACTAAAGTTCGTTTGAAAGTCTTTACTTCCGAGTTAGTCAACATACTATTGGCCGTTGTTCAAAATAACGAACTCGGGGAAACAGTCATAATCATTATATTATATCTTTCAACTAACTATATGAATTTTGACCAAACTTTGTATATTTATTGTTTTTATAACATTTATTTTTATACGAGTTGGCTTTCAGTTTAATATTCGAGAGTATCAAAGGAGAGTGAAATAAATCTAGAATGAGGAAAATTTATTCCAGGAGAAGACTGGGCTATATAATATTCCTACAGCGTTCTTACTTTTTTCCTTACTGCAACTAGCGTACCAGCGAGCGTAGTTGCTGCCGCCTCGTGTGGCCGAGATGATCGTCGTGTTGAACACATCACGATCGTCACCGCGGGATCAATTGATCGGGTCACCTCGGTCATAGACGTCATCCTCCAGGGTTGGCCAGGTCCTTTGTTCCGAGACACTGCTTTGTATATGAGAAGGGCCGATGATTTTAATTTCATACGGATTTTACCCTTTTTTTCTAAATTTAAGGTTATGTCCATCACGTAATAGTTTTGACAATAATCTTTTAAAATAACAGTCCATTGTTCATAGTAATGGCCTTATTCGACAGCTAGAAAAGTTACTAGATTCTTTCACGTAGCCATACAAGTCATGTTATCAGAAGCTACCATTTTGATATATATTATCAATACCTATAAAATAATGCTAATATATTAACCTGCTTCGGTGGCTGCATAGCCTAAGGAGCTACTCTCGCAATAGACTAGACCAAAGGTCTCCAAACGTTTTGAGACGAGAGCCACACTAGATTTTTGGAAAGCTGTCGCGGGCCGAATCATTCATGCATATTTATTGTTTACATACACATAAAAGAAACACTAGCTCACGACAGAAAATACAGGTAACCGTTAGTAAGAATAATTACAAAAAAATCTTTTTCTATAACATTAACTATTAGTAGACACGTGGATATAAAAATGCAGCTAAACATAACACAAATACAAAAATTGGATATTTTTCCAATTAGTGAGAAGTATGATATTGTTTCTTTCTGACATAATGAGCCCTATTTGTGGCTCAAATATTGTATTCCCGATCATCTACAGTATATCGATTGCGAATGTTCTTTGGAAAACTATGATCGGTAGCTAGAGTTCACATATTTCACTTTTGAAAATGCTTTTACACACACATAAGTTGTGCCAAAGATTGAAATAACGCTACAAGCAAAGTTCTTTAAATTGACATTATTGTTATCAGGAGGCTGTGGTAAAAATATTACTATGTTCCCTTCTTTATATGTGTCCTTCATTACGTTGCTAGACTGCATATCGATCACTTCCAGTTGAAGTTCAGGTGGGAGACTCAATGCTGCAATCATAGGGGGGGTTTCAAATATCCTTGTGCATGGTTTATGCGCGTCTATATCTGAAAAAGGAGCTTTAAACTGTGCATTCAAATGAGCTATGGCATTAGCAGCAACGTCTACAGGAAACGTGGTCTCACTTTCATTATTTAATTTTTAACAGCTCTTAAAGTGGGTAAAGTAGCTCTTGGTCACTTGTGATTAAAATAAAAGCAGTTTTTTTTTGTTGGAATGCCTTCATTTGGATGAACATGTAAGATATGAGTCCATTTTCGCCTTATAGCTTGAGATTTAAATAATTCATATGTCCCTTCAAATTTGTGAGAAAAGCTAACTTCCGCAGCCAATCACTCGCCTTCAGTCAGCAAAGGTAGTGAGTGACCTGTTCTTCTCATTCAGGAACACGTTGAGTTCAGTTCAAAGCTCGAAAAATCGTGATAAAACTGTTCCATGAGAAAATATTCGTATTGATGTGTGGTAAGGCCTATCATGACTTGGTGCCTCTATTTACTGCAGAAATATACGAAATTGGCGATGGTTAAGTCCATGCGAGCTAATGAAATTCACTGTCGAAACTACAGGTTCCATTACTCACGCAATATCCAAGTCTTTGTCACATAATGCTTCCTGGTGAGGAATGAAATGCAGACACATTACTTTGGGAAGAACCTGTTCCCGTTGCTTTGTAGATTTTTTTCCACTTCTCGGAAAATGTCGGCACCTGTCGTAGTTCCGTGCATACTGCGAAGAGATGCCAATTTCTCTGTAACTTAAAAATTGGTGTCATTACTTAGTATAAAACAACAGCAAAGAGAAAAACACAAAGAACTCCTTAGCCTTTTCAGTCAGTTAAAAGACAATATTATTGCCAATGTCCTCGGATATGCGAGCAACTGTATTTGCCGAAAGACTTATAAATCTTTGAATAGATCCGCTTTTTGTTGAGCATATCTCTTCTACGGCTTGAAGCATGCTAGTTTTAACTAGTTCCCCATCAGTAAATGGCTTCCCTCTCTTGGCTAATAAATGTGACATTCGAAAGCTAGCGCTCGACGCGGCTTCACTCTCTTGCTTTATCTTCTTAAATGTTAACTTCTGCGATAATTAAGCCATGTTTTAAAGAGTCTAGTTTTTTTGACCGAAGTTTCCCCTTGAATTTTTGAATTTTGAGTAATCACCTGAGTGTCTAGTCTATTAATGTTTCCTAATGTTAGACTTCTTTATCACTGCAAGTTTTTCATTGCATATAAAGCACGATGCTTTACGACCCGATTCTGTAACAAAAGAGTCCACACTCGTGCCCACTTTCCTCTTTCATGCGTTGCTTGACATTTTTGATATCAACGGTGAAATCTATGTAACAATAATACTGAACGTATATCTGGCACGCACTGATAATACAACTGCTCGCTAAAGGGTTTTCCACTCTCTCTCTCTCTATCTACTAAAATGTGGGTACACTAGACTTACTGACACATCACCAAGCTTCAAACACGAGATTTACGGCAATCGGAATCTTTGGAGTTGTTCCACAAAGACTCATAGTACTGTGCCAAGTGCTACTGGGAGATCCATAGCGGTGAAATTTCGCAACATATTGAAAAGGAATGCAGGCCTTGGTGTTTTAGAAACAAACAGTCAAGTTATTCTGGGGGAATATAAAGAAGCAGTGATAGTAAACTCCTAAAACGGCCAGCTTTAAGTACTGTCCTATCACTACGTGTGATATAGAGAGATGCTTTTACATGTATAAGAATATTTTAACCGATAACTGGAAGCGGTTCACTACTAAAAATCTTGAGAGATATCTAGTTATTATGTAAATTGTAATCAGAAGTACAATCATTAAGCTTTTGATGAGTATGGTGTAACATTAGCCGCTAGCTAATATTACAATATACTGCAAACTTACCCAATTCTACCAAGACGTCCACGGCCATTCCCAGGTAAACACTGCAGCCACCTATCATCACACATCCGAACATCACGACCTTCCTTCGAATACTGAGGCGTGCCCGC
>CABEEJ010001977.1:17156-34333 GCA_901482245.1 Timema douglasi
TTGTAACATTAGCCGCTAGCTAATATTACAATATACTGCAAACTTACCCAATTCTACCAAGACGTCCACGGCCATTCCCAGGTAAACACTGCAGCCACCTATCATCACACATCCGAACATCACGACCTTCCTTCGAATACTGAGGCGTGCCCGCTAAAAAACTTCACGCCAATTCTACTCGTCCAAAGACCATAAGAAGAAAAGAAGTAACACTCCACCGAGTTTACGAGCGAGAATCTACTGGCTACGAGTGGACTCTAGAAGCTTCTCCACCCTATCTACGTTCTTTGGCCCCCCCTACTCACCATGTGATGCAAGCTGTGTTTTGTGCGTATAAAAGATCAACCCTGTGAATTGTGAGCCACTCTTGGGCTGGCGGTGAAGGTCGCTTGAATTGGTGATGGCGACGAACTACAATGTAAGCTAAATTCCTTTTGGGTTAAATGTCTGACTTTTCAAAATTCCTTTTAGGCACTTCGATTAGTATTACTTGGAAATATCTTAAAAGTTTTAAACTTGCTTTAATTGACATTTCAAGCTATGTCTGCGTATAAACAAAAACTTTACTCTTGGCTGAATGCATAACATATCTGGACTTGAGACTTTTCTCTAACTATTGGGATATTTTTGTGTATGGTTTACTATTTTACCGTCGTATTAATGTTAAAGATAAATGGGTTGGGATGCCTGACACTTTGGACTTTATATTTTGGGCGTATCAAATTTAAATTGTGTATTAGTTATAGTTAGTGGTTTCCTATTTTTATCTCTATTTATCATGTTAGGTTTAGCGCTTTAATTTGAATGGACTCGTTCCTTAAAACCTTACTCTGTTTAATTGTTTATCAAAGATAGGTAAATTTGGCATTAGACTAAAATATATTATAAATTATGTCATTCGTCAACATCGCCTGTTGACTTTAACTTAATAAAACCTTGCTAGGTTTATATGTAATTTTTACTGTGTTAGGATAGTTTTAGTAAGGTTAATATATGGATGTTCACCTCCGAACATATATAGCTGGGCGCCTTCAGCGCGTGATATGTTTAGATGGGAAGTTGCCATAGCAACCGAGTTATGAGGACTAATGGGAGTTGTTGGCCAATTAAAAGCAAAGTTGTTATCTAATATTTGCCTCAGCTCACACAAATAAGCTAGGGTTTAATTGTATATCTTCCCCATTCTTTCGGGGCTGGTAAAATGATATAAATAATGCATATTGACTAGGTGTTAGTAATTGTTGATGTTAACGTTTAATTCTTAGGTTGAGATTATAATAGGGTATTAGCCTTCATGCCTAATTGTTATTTCTTGTAGCGAGAGATGAAGGTTGCTCTTAAAGCTAGCGCTAGTGGTATGAAGACGCCAAAAGAAAATGTTATAAAGAAGTTGCATTTTGTATAACTGTTAATATACTTGTATCCATTGTTGCCAACCTTTTTTGGGTAATTATAATAAATTACTATTGGCGGTGATATTCGTTCCTTCTCTTTATACTAGTATCATCCTTCGGTTATTTTAAGTTGAATTGATTCTTGTGAAGTAATCACAATAAGGGTATACTTCTGGGCTGTGTTTATCGATCGCTGAGGACAGCCGTGAGCACTTGCCCACATCTATCCCAAATTGCGCGCGCTGGGTGTCATTTAGCTTACCCAGCGGGTATAACCAGTTCACTCACCCAGCCCACTCTTTCGATTGTTCTTATTTTCTATTTTTTTTCTTTTTTGAAGTTTTGAACCCTCTTATTTTGGATGGTAGATCCAAATTATGGTTCAATGGTTTATATAAATTATGATATCATTTTAACTGTAATCATTTTATTTTTTTTACTGTGCATATGTTCCCTTTTTTCTTGCATATTTCTTCCGTTTTAAATGGATTTTAGTGCATATAAATTATCAGCCTATTGATTAACAAAATACAGGAATATTTATGAGCATTTATAATAGTCTGTAAAATAGCCTGTTGAACAACCCTGGCTGTTAAGAGGCCTCGTATAGACAAGACTTTTTCAATTAATAAAAGTCCAACAAAAAAAAAAGTATGATTAAAGTATCGTCTCCCTTTGTTTCATGTCTTGTTGTCCGAGCTGACATCACCAATATATGTAGGGGGGGGGGGCAGATGTGAGACCACGCGTGTTAACTACCCGGCCACTCATTGGACCAATTACCGCGTGGCTTTACCCGGCTCTCACACTCACAATTAAACGATAATTTGACCGTGCTCGGAAACGAATTAGATTGAGCGTAATTACAGCGGCCTAGGAAAAGGGGGTAGGAAAAAAAAACTTACTAGAACTAATGTATTTTTATTGAGGATTAAAAGAAGAGTTGACCTTACTCTGTTTTTTTTCTCTCACTCTCACTCTCTCAGCGACACTTCCGGGCCTTCTTGTAAAACTCCCCAAACCCTCCTAGAATGTCATTTTTTGTTAATTTTCTTTTTACAACTGTTTAAAACCAGTAGTGCTCTAAGTGACTAAGCCTTGGGAGCTAACTTACATTAAACTCCGAATCAGTCGCATCTTGACTCGCAGCATTGGTCGAATCGCATTGGTCTTGATCTCCGTGGTTCGGTAGGCTGGGGCTAGAATCCCGGCTGGGTACACTCAAAGTGTTTTTCCACGTGTTATGTATAACTTTTTTCTTTACCAATTGCTCTTTGTGCTAATGTGGATGAATTTCCTTTAAATGACCTACCTTAGCCTCTTAGTTTAAGTAGTTAATAGCCTACGTGTGAAACATGTACCGCTAAAAGAAATAATACAGCTCAATCTTAATTACGCTTTTATTTAGTTTATTAGGCTATAGTTTGTATAAAATTGTTCAAAAAAGCAGTTTTTACTCATATATCTTTAAATGAATTTGTCTTCTGAAAATAACTAGAAAATGTTAATCATGAAAGACACTCCAGATCTCACTCCATTAATAAAAAAAAAATCTGTATTAAGTAAACTATTCTTAGTTTTTAGTATTATAGGTACAATCACAATTTAATCTCTTGGTATGACCAAATAACATTTAAATACAAAGTTTTGAAACTATTTTGGCTGTAGTTCCAGGTACAGCTAGATAGATAGACAGACATAATTTTAACCCCAATTTTACTTTCTCGATATCTTACAGCTAGAGAAAGTATTGTGATCGTCAAAAAAATTGAGCTCGAGAGTTTGATGAATATCGACGTTTCATGACCCCCCTGAATCCGAAAAGGCGGTATTTGCAATGCCGTCTCTCTGTGTCTTTTTTGACCTCAAAATTGAGAGTAGTTTAATAAAAACAGAAAATAGAAAAAAATCCATTTTCTCAAAATCTGTTGTAACGATTTTGATTGAAATTTCGTATCTAGTCGTTGATTACGCTTATAAATAAACTGGCTATTAAAATTACTTCCACTTCTGTATCTCCGCAACTATTTGAGATACTAAATAACTTAGCATTGCAAAATGGTAGTACCATTAAAAATAAAAATAAATGTATAGGAAAGATATTTTTATAAAACCAACAGTTTCTGAGATATTGGCAAATACAATATAATAATACAATTTTGTGATCTTTAGCTGTAAAGAGATACTAAAGATTTAACGCAATAATTCTCTTAATGCCATAGAGTAAGAAATGAGTTTGTTCTTTTCCCCTTAACCTCTTAGGATAAATATTTGTACAACAATGATCTTATTTCTATCATTTTAGATTCAATAGTCAATGTTTACTTAATTTATTGGTCAAAATTTATAAATTAATAATTTAATAGCAACGCAATAACCATAAGATATGCAACCCCTAATCAAATGCTGAAAATTTTAAACTGAAAGTCGACATTTTATTACGAAGTGTTAACCCTCGGGGACCCAATATCAATATTTTTACTCTCTCGCTACCTTACAGGTAGAGCAAGTATTGTGATCGTCCAAAAAAAATTGAACTCGAGATTTTGATGGATGTTGACGTTTCATGACCGCCGCCCCCCCCCCCAAATCCTAAAAAGTTGTTTTCGCAATACCGTCTGTCTGTCAGTCTGTACCTCGGGCTGGAGCCTAAACTATTTTACCGATTGTGCTAAAACTTGGTATATAGGATTTTCATAGGTTTACCCCGAGGTAATTTTGGAATTGGATATCTAACCCTATAGTTAAGGGTAGTTTCCTTAAGGATGGAAAGAGAAAAAAATCGATTTTATCTCAATCTGCTTTAACGATTTTGATTAGATTTCATTTCTAAGCTGTGATAAATATTACAAACCAAATGGCTACTCTCCACTTTTCGTCAAAATGACTTTTAAAGATTCCGGTCTGATGCGTAAATTCTAATTTTTAATTTTTTATCACCGTAAGTCTTTGAGATATGAAATTACTCATCATTGCATACATGTGGATCTATTTATAATAAACATCTTTTACTTGAAATAAATTTTTATAAAACCAAAAGTTTTCAAGCTATACACAAATATATCCATTTTTTCAAAATATGCTATAACGATTCTATCTTTCTCATTTTAGACTCAATAGTCAATAATTACCTATTTTATTGGTCAAAATTTATAAAAGAGAAATTTAATAGCAATACGATAACCATAAGATGTGTATCCCATAGTAAAATGACAAAAATGTTAGCCGGAAGTAAAAAAATGTAATACGAAATATTGACCCTCGGGGACCTAATATCGATATTTTTTGTTGGTCCAAAATATACAAATGAAGACGTTAATTCTTTAAAAATAAAATTATGAAATTTAAAACCATGAGTCAAAAAATGTTTTACTTATGTCTAGCGCAATTTGTTCTCGGGTTTGCTATTGTATATTATATTGTGAATTTTGAGTAAATATCTCCATTTCTAAACAATAGAGCGAGAAAGTTCGTGCAGAGTTATGTACCATTTATTTTTTATTTGGGGGCAAGTAAAACGTCAATATTCGTCATAATTTTGAAGCCGAAAATGCACACTATTACATTAGTTTATTTATTTTAGAAAGGAAAACGAAAAAATCGTACCACACCTGCTTTCGAACTCCGTAAACACTAACAACTGCTCCGTAGAGATTTATGTCAGGATCTCTCTATTCGTCTTTAGTGCAACGTCTTGGCGAACTCTACCGTACCGGAGGCCTACAGTAGACACATCTAGCAGGCGACAGAAAGTTTCGGTAGTTTACAGTTAATGTCTGCATTAGGATCAAAGTGGTAATTTCTTGGTAAAAACAAATTTTATAATTAGGTTTCTAAATGTCATCATTCCTTTAGTCCAATTATCTTGAAGGAGTCAATAAACTTTTTCAAAAATGTTGACGTTGCTTTCAGAAATGTTTAAGGTTTATACAGTTTGTGAAAAGTTCAAAGAATTTTTTTTCTTTTTTGCTCTTCAAAACGTTGTTCTATACATAATTTCGCACGTGCATCAATTTATCGTAACGCGCTACTCTCGCAGTAGACTAGACTGCCGATGACGGGTAGATCGAGATTCAAATATCGGTTGCGTGTACAGAGGGTGGTTTTTCATCAAATTGTTTTCCATTCTCCCCACGTAGATGCGGGTACATTTCATATAAATATTGCCTTCCTTATCCCTAAAAACCATTGGCGTAATTAAAACATAAGCGTATAACCCGAACTGATAGTAAGTTGTGGTGCTAAAAAAAACATTATCTTGGATTCTCTACACGCTCGCAAAAATTGTTGCCATATTCAGGAAACAAACTATTTGTAAGTTAATTTGTGTGAACGAATTTATTGTAACCTATACGTTTTATCCGAAATTAGTAAGTTTTAGCTCAGTTTGACTGATATACTGTACAACCCGGGTTTCAGGTCTGTTGGGTTCACTATGGAGGGTTTTCCAGATTGTGTCTCATCTTAGCTTCTTCCTCCATTTCTCCAGGCAAATACTTTTTAGCTTCTTTAACATTTATATCCCTAATCCTATGTCTTTCTGTTGGTGAAATTGGCCTATGCCGCGAATGTGCTGTAAGATGGGTAGTGCTAATTATGGGGGATTTGTGCAACAATGAGCCATCTCCGACACTTTTGGGGCGGGGGGGGGGGGCGGGGCAAATCCCCGTTTAGAAAAAATGTAATCTTCACATGATGTGAAAGAAGAGGGGCGGGCTCAAGACATCGTGAAATTAAGATCAGTTAAAAAAGAATTGTTTTAAAATATTTTTAAAATTTTGTTGATTTTTTTTAACTCTGCTAAAATGTTTTCTCTGGTATCTCACTTTAACTGTTTTCTTTGGTCGTATACAGTTCACCATACCATGATTCGAGTTATTTTTCTAATCTTTTTTAGCACCGCGTCTTACTCTACTATTTATGCTAATGAGCTAGGGATGAGGAAGGTTGAATGTAGATGCAATGTACCAGCATTTGCGTGGAGGGATAGTGGGAAATATTTTAGTAAAATCATCAGTACACCCGACCTGGATTCGAACCCCGACCTCGCCGTCACTAACAAGCCAGACCAGGTGAGCTTGACGCTTAGTCCGCTTGTTCACCAATCTGAGTGGTAAAATAATAGCGTTTCAGTTCAATATAATAGGAAACTATTTCAAGCTTCGTACAACGAACGTTAGTATAAAACCACTGGTGAGATAACACATTTTTTGATGCGACATTTTAATCTTCACGTGTGTTTGGTTTTGCTCTTTTTTAGACCGCAGATAATAAGAAACTTCCTCGTAGCGATACATCGACAGGAAAACCTCAATTGTTGTTTCTTCAAGGCCTTATTTTTATGTTTTATGTTCTATTTATCGAGATTCACTGCATTGTTCTACATCGGAAATGGAATTCAGATACCGGGCAAACTGCCAAACAGATGAAAAGTGGTTTTGTAACACTATAAACTAGTTTAAATGATTATTTTTAACGTCAGCTGTTCTATTTAAGAGGTTTGGCACGTACGAGTTGGACAATTATTCGCCTTAGTAAAATTAAAAACAAGTGTTATTTATGTTGCTCCGTATATTTAAATATATCAGTAGAAAGAGAATAGATCGGGTACCAGAAACATAGTTATGTTTGCCTAGTTTATGTGTTGTAAACCTGTTCGTTTCACTCATCGAGTGGTGTTGTAGGACGGATAGCATTAAACAACAATACAGTGGACTGTTACATTGAGTAGAGAGAGTGGCTTATCTCTTCCAACTACTTCACTGCGGTTCAACCTTTTCGCCAGGGTGCCACCCTTTAATACATGGGTTCCTCACTTCACAACTTTGGAGGTGGGAATACAAATTATAATTTGACCCTGTCTAATCCATACTAATGTAACACAATCCAAAATTGACCATTAGCGCGAAAAAAAAGTTAGTGTTTTTGCAGTCTTAATAGCATAACCTTTTTTGTGGCCAAATCATCATCGTAGAACCCCTCCAGCTTGCCGGGTAGGGTGTTCGCGAACAAGCTCTCGCCAACGATGTCTGTCCAGGAAAAAAAAAAAAATCCTTCCAACATACTTCTCCAGCTCTCTCCTTTATTCTCTAATTAGGTGACCTGGCGGTCTAGGGGTAAGGTGTTAGACTCTGTGCTGGCGGCTGGGGTTCAATCCTCGGTCCCGGCACAGATTTATCTGATTGCCAAACTCTTCCTTCACCTCTGACAAGACATCTTGTGAATGTGAGGAATGCCAGGCCTCCACCGTGGTTCGGATTCCACGTTAAACTGTAGGTCCTTCATTTCATCTCACAATCACCCTACCATTACACATTAGCGTAAGTGCGTATAACCCGAAAGGGTAGTAAGACGCGGTGCTAATAATAATAATAATAATAATAATAATAATAATATTCTCTAATTCCTCCTTTATATGGCCCACCCGCCTCCTTCCGAGTCTTGTAATTAGTCTCCTAACACCTACCTTGCTTTCCATGTATACGCGTGGCGTTCTTGTGATTTTCCATTCTTTCACATGGCAGAACCATCTGAGTCTAATTGACCTTAACCTTTCCTCCATTGATTCCTTCACTCCTTATTCCTCTCGGTCGTCTTCGTTCCTTACTCTATCTCTCCGTGTCTTCTGTAGGGCGCTTCTTAAAAAATTTAATGTCACATTCTTGCAACTTACTCAGGGGTACAAGGCATAGCTCATATAGCTTCACCTTGGCTCTCACTGGCAATTTCTTGTCTCACATTAGCTGTTGTGTCAAATTGAAAAAAAAAATTGACCCTTTAGTCACTGTTTTGATTACTACCTGTCAACCCAACTCCCTGTGGGGCTAGCGTTGTATCCCCGCCGGCAACGCTCCAACAAGCCACCGCAGTGAGCGAGTCGCAATGTTACAAAATTTAGAGCTAATCATCCGGGACCTTTAATGATCTGTACTCAGTTCGACAACAAACCCCTCTCTCATGAACTAGTCTTTTTATGCGTAACGGGAATAACGTATTAGTCTGACAGGATATTGATATAAACAAAACGTGGAATGTAACAAAAATGGCTCAACGGCTTGTTTATTAGAAAAATAAATAACAATAATATATAACATGGTATACTGGCTATAATCTTTATATAAACCATCTGAGAATCAAAACAAAAAGAATGACTCTCGCATTCTTAGAAATATTAAAGAATATAATAAAACTCAATTTTAAAGTACGGCTCAGGGGCCGCCACTGAATAATGCAAATTGATAATTTATGATAGCCCAGAAATAAGCTGAACATGTAATGCATAATTAAATATAACAACCCTACATAAATATATATATATATATCTAATAAAATGTAAATCTCTAACAACTCCCTCATAGTAACATTAACATATACAAAATAGACAAAAACATACTAATAAATTTCCTCTCTATACTTCCAACTCGGCATAAAGATATTAGCCCGCTAACTTCAGATACAAGAAATTATAGTTCCATTAGAAAATGCATAAACCAGTGTACAAAAATCTGTCTGGATCCTTCCAGTAGGGTGGTAAGTAAATGCAATCCCAGGAGAAGCTCTATCCGTCAATTCAACCTTCACCCGAACCCGGGGTAAGATAATGAAAGGGGGATATAGATACCCTAGCTGACATACACATTGCCAAAGAAGACAAAACCCCTCTTTCAGCCGAGGTGAGATACCCAAACTGTCGTCTACCCCTTAAAGATAGAACTTTTGAGCTTTTAGACTGGACTGTAGTGAGCCCAGTCTCGTCAACATTGAAAATTCGATGGGCTGGGTAATTTTGTTTGCCTCTTTCCTCGATCAGGATTTCAACAAATTTCTTAACGGCAACCTTGTTAAAACCACTAGCTCTTGCTGAAGAAGTTGGCTCAGGCGACCTTATCGTTAACTTTGGATGAAGTTTCCGGAAACCAGCGTCCCAGCTATCCTGATATATTTATTAAAATTATGAGGAAGGTTGTTATTCTCAGCAAGTTCAAATGCTGAACTTTGCAGATCCTTAATAGTCATATCGAAAAATCTCGTCTCCAACATTAGTAGATGTTTGTATATTTCCTGTTTTTGTTCCCTAGTAAATACGGACTTAAAACCTCCAAATTCCTTTTTGTTGCCTGTAGCACGCATATTTTGGTTCACCACTCTCCTCTTCAAAGTATTCAAAGGAAAATTATATGTGGTTGCTGCGGTTAAGAAAGCCATGCCGTCCTTCACTGTTTCTATTGCTTTTAGCATGTTACCTGAATCCCACGATTACCTTTCTCCCTTGCGCTTATAATTGTAAACCATCGCTCCTAAAACAAAACAAAATTAAAATATAGTTAAAACAATCATAAAAAATTATGAAATTTAAAACTATTCTAATAGAATCAATTTTTTTTACGTTTAATATAATATTAGGTAAAATGAATTGCTACAAATAATAGTTTATCACGCATAATTATATTTAAAACTTGTATTAATTATAATTACAATATAATTGTATTAAAAACAGAGAAATAGTGCAGACGGTCATAATGGCCACAGCGGCGGGCATATTAGCCACCTACTGGCCGTTGTGCCCGTCTAGACGCCATTAACAAAAGCTTGTTGTCAGACGTCAACAAACAGCGATGAACCGCTTCTTAATATTGAATTTTGTAGCCAAGCTACCACTCTTTTAAAACAACTATGTTTCAAAAACCTATCTTGTTTTACTGAATTTGTAATCATTACATGAAATGAGGACTTACCTTAGATCAGAGGGTATGAAAAACACAAAAATTGCAATAACTTGTGATCACGCACTTCTTTCTTCTTCTAGTGACTCAACACAAATAAGGGGACTGTGTGGGTAACATTCGCGCGTTTACCGCAGGATAGCAGCACTGTACAGCCTTACAAACCCGCCTGGCCGTTATGCCCGTCCTTCCCCTACAGAAGAAAGGTTTTATTTATTTTGCAAACCGGCTCCGTGTTGTGGGTGTCATAGCACCTGGCTACGAGCCTAGGGATCACGGGTTCGATTCCCGGCTTGAGTATTTTTCCTGAAAAGGAAATAACTCCAATGGTCACCAAGGTTTGGTTAACTAGGTTTAAGTTAGGTTTAAGTGTTTCCACTGGTTCCACAGCCTCATGCTCACTATCACCATCGTCTCATCTCATCTCATCGGGACATGGAGTCTCCACGGAAAGGATGTACCATTAGTACACTCGGACGTCCCCTGGGCAACGGTACATTAGTACTTGCTAATATTTCCACAAACTGGGCTACAGATTGATGTACCCCAGACGGGCAATATATAATATTTAGTTTGTCAACACAAATTTTCTTTTTACAATAACTGTTAAAACACGGACACTGATTTGCTTTCCCTTCCATCACACCTTAACCACCCATAATGCAGATAATCATGTCCGGCATCGAACCTCCTCCTACATCTCCCCGGGTCGGGCAGGCGTGCCAATGGCTCGTCTAACGCAACAAACCGTTCCAACGACACGAGCCATCTTGTGAACGCGTTTGTCTCCTTTTGTTCGTTACATCTACGCGGGACTACCCAGGTGGGACTTATATAATGTTCCAAGAGGGGGTCACTCCTTTAACTTGACAAAAAAAAGAAGTAAAGAAAGGGTTGAACTTGGGGTGCTTTTATTTTGTCTGAGAGCCCTTTCGTAAATATTAGGAATGAGTTATGTCGTCATGACTTCCCTGCTGAAGTTGATCCAGAAATTGTGCTCCAAGGCAAACACAGACGAGCTCTATTTCTCTCTTTATCTGAAACACGGGATGACTTGTTTGAATTTGTTTCAGTGACTAATCTAAACGCCCTAAACAATATTTCATTATTTGTTTAGCTGTATTGTTTTAATGGTACACCCAGTAAGAAAAAGGCAGCACCTCCCACTTTTGATTTAGTTTTAAAATTCGATTCGGCACATCCGCAACTGTTTCGAATCGTCTAAGTGCAATGTGAGTCTAACGCCTCGAACAGTGTATCCGTCGCTAATAAACGTATCATAAGTAGTGTTTCATGTGGACTCATTTTGAGACTTATTTTTAACATTCTTAGCACGTTTTTAATCCTTTTTTTTTATTTAATGAAGTGGTGTTGTCTTTTGTTTAGCAATTTTATTTTTATTACTGTCCTCTATTGGGATTTTTTTCCGGTTTTTATTTTGCACCGCGTCTTACCACCCGTTCGGATTATACGCGTAAGTACTAATTACGCTAATTGATTAGGAATTGTGAAGGTTGAATCTAGAGGAAGTGAACCCGCATTTGCGTGGAGGTAGAGTGGAAAACCATTTAGGAAAAACCACCCCAGTTCACCGGACCGAGATTCTAACCTCGATCTCGCCGTCCTCGGCAGTCGAGCTCAACACGACTAGCGTGTTAGCCAACTGCGTCACCGAGGCGGGTATAAAGTGTTTATTTTTTGTGAACGGCACTAATGACATTGTGTCGACACGCCTTAAAACAATAATAATAATAATATTTTGGGGACAGTATAACCTGTGATGGCTCGAGGTGAAATTCTCCAACAAGAGGTACCAAAGTATCCTTTTAACATTGAATTTTCTTTTGCAAAAATTTTAAGATAAAAATATAGGCCTATAATACGTGTTGTTGGTTTTATTAATTTTAAAATATTTTAATAAGCTTCTAGTGTAAGCATTGAGGAGGAATACAGAAATTCATTCTTAATATTACTTTCAGGGGATTAGGGGTTGTGACTTGGCGGTCTAGGGGTAAGGTGTCACACTTCTATGTTGGGGGTGCGGGGTTCATATGTATCTGGTTATCAAACCCTTCCTTCACCTCTGACAAGACATGTATTAATCACAACTTGTGAATGTGCGGAATGCCAGGCCTCCACCGTGGTTCGGATTCCACGTTAAACTGTAGGTCCTCCATTTAATTTCACAATCACCCTACCATTACACATTAGCGTAAGTGCGTATAACCCTAACGGGTAGTAAGACGTGGTGATGATAATAATGATTATGGGTTGATACGAGGGGGTGGGGTATGTTTCGGCGATTATTAATAATTCATGTTTATATTCCTCATCAATTTCTACTCTAGCAGCGTACATTTCAAAACACCAACAACTCGAATTATGTTAAAAAAAATAAAAAAAATTCCTTAAAAACGAGTTCAATTTTAAAAATAATTCATTTTTATCGCCTTTTGCGGAATTTACCCACGAACCATCCAACAAAACTATTTTGGCTACGGTCCCGGTTTTGAACCCTTTAAACACCCCCATCGGCATGACCCCGAATGCACACGTCCTTAAGATAATCATAATTTATATTTGTTTGAAAACGCCAGCGGTGTTCATAATCAATTATTGATCTTGATCTTTACTGTCAGTTAAGTTATCTATTTGGCGGCATGGTATAAGGTACTACTCTCGCAGTAGATTAGACTTCCGATGGTGGGGAGATCGAGGTTCGAATCTCGATCAGGTGTAAGAGCGTGGTTTTTTTAAAATTGTTATCCACTCTCCCTCCGCTCAAATGCGGGTACACTTAATCTAAATATAAACCCATTACCTTAATTAGTACATAGGTAGGCGTATAACTCGAACGGGTTGTAAGACACAGTGGTGTTATATATATTTATGTATATATATATATATATATATATATATATCTGGGGGGTAAGGGTGGAAGAGTTGATATGACAAAATAACACTGTATACTTGTTTTTCGCGGAAAAAAATTGTTTAAAATTTTATTGAAGATTGATTTTTTTAATTCTAAAATTTTCCGAAGATGGATCTAACGATTTTGTTTAAAATGTAATTGTTTATTTTCACACGCTCCAAACAAAAATTGACTATATGAGGATGGATGTAAAGCCCATGATTTTTTTTTGTTTCGTACACTTTATTTCAATATTTAAAACAAGTCAAACGTCTTCGTCTTTCTTGTCCAACAAGACTTTTTGTCCCCTTTGTATTTGAAGAAGAGAATCGCCTTTTCCTGCCTTGCAACAACTGCGCCTTGGAAGTGTCATGTGTGTCTTTTTATCTGCTTCTTGTATCTGATGCTGACTCTTCAGACTACAAGATGAGCTCTTCTCTATGTGAGTCACGACTGGCACGTAATCAAACACTGGCCAGGTGCCTAAGTGTCAGGTAGATACTAGCAAGATTAGCCGGGCTCTAGCCTACTCCCTATGCTTCGGATCCTTACTGTCCTTAATGTATTTAGAGAGTAATTTAACCATTTCCGTTTTGTTCGTAATCCTTTGATCAAGAAATAATAAAAATTCGGTAAATTTTCAAAATTTTCCGCAATGGCGGCTTGTGTCCTACAAGTCTGTGAAGGGGCTAGGTTAGGGGGGAGGGGGCAGCACATAGAGCCTATTACATCCTACTAATAAATGAAGATTAAACGTATCTCTTTGTTGTTCGACCACTACCAAAAAAACAACTGACTGACTGTGGTGAAATTTCGCATGGATATAACTTGGGAGTTCCTTTACAAAGTTTCTTGGTCTTCAAATTAAATTATCACCACACAAATGTACATAATTTATTATTTATTGTCTATTCTAGAGCTTTAGCTGTCTTTTAATGAGATAGTTAATCTATTTTTCTGAATATTTATCTATGTTGACGGTAGGATCAAAGCATATAAAATGTGTAACGTTACCTATATGTGTGTTTTATTTGTTAAAGCGTCCAAGATATATTGCATTGTAAAATTGAGCCCCCAAGTCAAATTTAACTTAGAATAATAAACTTTATTCTATATTATGATTCATTTTTTATAACCGCAATAGACTTCCTCTCCGTATTAGTCATGACACATTTCGTGACTTTGTGAATCTTGAATCCAAGGAACAGATAGTTTTTTTTTAGCATCGTGTCTTACTACCCGTCCACGTTATATGCCTCTGTAATAATTAGACTTGTGTGTTAGGGATTAGCAAGTTTTAATTTAGAATAAGTGCATCCGCATTTGCGTGGAGGGAGAGTATAAAACCGTTTGAGAAAAATTACCCGACTGGGATCAAACCCCATGTCCCTGTCTTCGGCAGTCTGTCTAGTCTAATGTGAGATTAGTGCCTTAGCCCAAAAACTTATATGAAAATTGTTTCTAAGTTTGGTAGAAAATTTAAATACTTGCATGCCATTAGGATGATCGCCTCAGATATTCAAAAATCAATCAAAATTGAACAACGGCAAATGTAAGAGTTCTAAATTAATACAACTAATGTAGAACAATATTTTCGGTGTGGTTGAAAATTGAAATTAGTCAGGCACGTAAAAAGAGTCATATTAGATAAATAAATATGTCTTATCATTTCAAAATGGGAATGTGGAAACTGAAATGGATTGAGGGACGGGCACAAGCTTGAAATTTATTTCCTTTTCAATGCGGAAGAATTTTTAAATTTAGCAAATTGGCATAAATATCATATCAGGTAACATAAAAGTTGAAAGGTTTGGAAATCAAAGAATAGGGCTTTGGTAAATGGATGAAAAGTAATAGAAACAAACAAAAAAGTTGGTATGATAAACAGTTTTAATTTTGTTAAGGCAGACGTAAAAACCTAAAAAATAAAAAACACAAAGAATAAAGATTATCATAAAAGAGATCCATAATGCTGCTATTACATAGCAAAATATCACTTGTATAGGAGCGACATGATAATGAAAATAAATAACTTCTGGTGAATAGTGAGGCTATTCTATTATTTCAAATGAGCAAAAACTCCTCGGCGAAGACTAGTTACTTAATAAAGACCTAATATTATTTAAAAAAACTTTGTCATTATTTATTTTTTAAACTGGAGTTGCGTTAAACCGTGTTTTCAACTTCTTCAAATAATAAACACTCGCAAAATTTGCATATATATTCATATACGACACATAGCAGGCATGTTTATATGGTTCAAGAATAACTCTTTAATCGAAAATATAGATTAAATTATCGATCTTTGTGTGATTTTTTCCTCTACTTCAACTTTGCGAGGGAGACAGTCAGTTCTATAAAGTGGCAGTTTTGTTTGACAGGTTTTTGTTAGTTATAGTTTTAAATTTACTCTTTTCAATCGCTAAACACCTCTTGGCTGCTAGCGCCTTTGACCTCCTGATTATGGTAATATTCCAAACAACTCGCACCCCGCACGGTAAATCTTCCGCAAGCATAGTAATTGCTGTATCACATTCAGGGGTTCGTCCCCTTAAACCATTTTCCAGAAAGTAATAATAATAATAATAATAATAATAATTTTGTATTCTTTCTCTGTGTCTGAACTAGTGGATTATTAGCGTTTGATAAAAAAAAATTGTAACCACAAATATGTTTTTTAAAACTATATATTGCTTTTAACGGATTGAATGCTAATAAATGTTTTGTAATCTCTTTTTGGGAAACTTCGTCACCACATGTATAGTCTTATTTAGATAGGAAGGAACTATATATTAGTTGAAACCTGTATTTATCTAATGTCGAATAGTAGATTTTCTTTCGAATCTCGAATCCTTAAAAATTTACAATTTTAAAAAGAATTTGAAAATATGTAATATTTAATTTAAAAAAAGTTGTGTAAGGCTTGGTGCCACTGACAAATTATATTTTGTTTCTCATGTTTATCACGTCGTTAGCTACAAAGAGAAACATTTTTTTTAGTAAATTAATAAAGAAATGTTGTCATTTAAAAAAATGATACTCTCCCAAATACAAAAGTTGATATAATTCCTTTAATTAAATACTTGTGCGTATAACCCGAACGGGTAGTAAGACGCGGTGCTAATAATAATAATTAAATACTTAAAATTATTTGAATTCAGGGTTTTCAAAAGTGTATTTGAGATACTTTTTTTGAAATTTTTACGAATCTAGAATACCATAAGATTCGAGGAATAGAGATTTCGAGCGTTCCATCTCTAGAAGGAACATTTTTTTTGGCAGCTAAAAGAGGTCTTTTTTTAAAGCCACGTCTTAATACCCGTTTGGCCTGTGCCTATAGTTTAATAACGCTAATGGAATATAAAACTTTAGAAAAATGTACCATCATTTGCGTGAAGGAAACATTCAGCGAAAAACTAATATATTTTATAAGTAATATAGTAAATTGTTATCAATATTTATCGCGAAACAATATGTCAACATTTTCTATAATCTCCGTGCTACCAGAATCCCGACCTAATCACATCGGAGTACCACTCTTTGGTCACCTGACGTTCTGTCTGTTAATTCTTAGCTTTTACTAAACCTTTGAAGCTATGTTCTGACGAAACATTGATTCGTGTTCACATTACGGATAGTCACTGCCCCAAATAAACGGCGGGCGGCACTAATATAAGAAGAACACACCCATCTCGCCCGGTAGCCCGCTGGAAACCCCCTGTGGAGTGTTGGCTAATGGACGTCATCTAACATCATAAAACTGCTGGCCCCATAGTGGTTGTTCTCTATATTTAGAATAGCATTTTATTTATAGCTGCAGTCTCTACTATTTAAAACAAGCTACATATTACACACTATCGACTTGGAAGACCATCGGCAAGGTTGAGGGAGGGAGGCTGGTGCGTCGGACTATGAACCGGGAAGTTGGGGGTTCGAGCCCAATGGGAATCTTTGTTTTGCACATTTTATAATGATGTCTTTAAACGTGATGTATATAAAATTCGCCTGTCGTGTCTTAGGGGGTCATACATAAACCACGTAACTTTTTTTTCTTCTAAACTTGTTTACCCTTTCCCTCCTCCCCTTGGGACTAACACCAAGTAGACATTTAGCTTTGAAGCCCCCCCCCCCCCCCCCTTTCCCCTC
>CABEEJ010001977.1:35232-70083 GCA_901482245.1 Timema douglasi
GCACCGCGTCTTACTACCCGTTCGGGTTATACGCACTTACGCTAATGTGTAATGGTAGGGTGATTGTGAGATGAAATGGAGGACCTACAGTTTAACGTGGAATCCGAACCACGGTGGAGGCCTGGCATTCCCCACATTCACAAGATGTCTTGTCAGAGGTGAAGGAAGGGTTTGGTAATCAGATAAATCTGTGCCGGGACCGAGGATTGAACCCCGGCCGCCAGCACAGAAGTCTGACACCTTACCCCTAGACCGCCAGGTCACCTATAGATTAACTCTGTGATAATTTTGTGTAATGGTGATTTTTTAATTTTGAGATTGATTTGTGTAAGGATTGTTTCCCCCTTGAAAGC
The DNA here is from genome assembly GCA_901482245.1 of Timema douglasi. Taxonomy (NCBI): domain Eukaryota; kingdom Metazoa; phylum Arthropoda; class Insecta; order Phasmatodea; family Timematidae; genus Timema; species Timema douglasi. The sequence goes on from CABEEJ010001977.1 coordinate 35,586, forward strand.
ATTTGTTGAGTAGATCGGTGAAAGTTGTTGATCCCTTAATCTAGTTTTGATATTTTGTAATAATATTTTTCTTGATTGTCATAGCATCCCAGGCTTTGTACTATTTCATTTACATGATGGTCAGTCTTGATTCATATGTGTTCAAATGTTCACACTCGGCGAACCAATACCAGGCTTGAGTTATTTCAATCTAATTAATTAACTCAATGGGTCGTATCGTTGTCGACAGGTAATTTTCATTATTTCTCATCTTAATTTGCTATTCATAATAAAATTCACCAGTTGCGATCTGTGACTTTGTTTTTTTAAATGACATCACATACATACACCGTAAAATGCCCCTTTAGCCCCAAAAAATTATACTTATACCCAAATTTGTATTTGATAAAAACTATTATTTTCTTTGGTAAATCTAAAAAAGAACAAGGATTCTTTCAAACCAGAACATATTCAAGGATGGTAACTGGTTGCCAATCAAGGACTAAAAATATATCTTAAGAGAAATCAGGAATTGGAATAAAATTCTATAGTAATAAATAGCCAGTGAGATTAAATTGATTTAAAACCACTCCCTACCCTGGACACAGTGGCTCGCAACAGTGGATGAAATGGCTTTATTGTGCTGGATGGTCCAGTTAGTTACAAATATATTCGCACTGTGTAAACACACTTCTGTCTGGTAACAAACTGTGTACATACTTATCGCACGTCTCTGTGGGCGTTGCGAAATGTTGCGTTCGCTCACCCCAGCAGGTCTTGTATCCAGTCTTATTTGTGTAAACGCGTTCCATTTTGAGATTGACAAGTGTCAGTCAGCCCAGGTTAGACTGCTAGCCATGGTAGCATTGGACACAGGCTTTCTTCACTTCTCGGAGCGTAGTTTTAAAAACATTGGCATTCTGCACTGATGCGCCACATCAAATTTTAAAATTGGTTTCAAATTAAACGTTATAAAGTTTGCTTTGTTTGTTAAAATTATAAAAGGATTGTTCTATCTGTACCTGTTACAGGACTGTTCTTAGTCCTTCGTTTTGATAACCAACTTTATCGAGTTCGGTATATATTAATGGTTTGAAGGCACTTTGTGTTAAGTTGTTTGATCTACTTAAGGTGATTTCCTCTGCGGCTAGGCATGGCAGGGAGTCTGTGGTTGTTTGAGAACCGCGTGGAACTCAAGCCGAGTCTCACTGGTCAGATCTCCTACCTGGGTCAGTCAGGGCTCTAATCAGTCGTCTAACCCTGTTAGTGGTCAGGGTAGAACTATGGCCTCCTGGTTCAGTCAGAGGTCTAAATCAGTCGTACCCGCCTCGGTGGCATAGTTAGCTAACGTGCTAGTCATGTTGAGCTTGACTGCTGAGGACGGGGAGATCGAGGTTTGAATCTCGGTCGGGTGAACTGGGGTGGTGGTGTTCCTAAATGGTTTTCCATTCTCCCTTCACGCAAATGCGGGTTCACTTCCTCTAATTCAACCTTCTCAATTCCTAATCCATTAGCGTAATTAGTACTTAAAGCGTATAACCCGAACGGGTAGTAAGACGTGGTGCTAAATAATAATAATAATCAGTCGTCTAACCCTGTTAGCGGCCAGGAGTGAACTCTGGCCTCCTGGTTCACTCAGGGGTCTAATCAGTCGTCTAACCCTGTTAGCGGTCAGGAGTGAACTCTGGCCTCCTGGGTAAGTCAGGGGTCTAATCAGTCGTCTAGCCCTGGTAGCATTCAGGATTGAACTCTGGCCTCCTGGGTCAGTCAAGGGTCTAATCAGTCGTCTAGCCCTACCTGCCTCAGTCTGTTTAACCAAGGTGGGCCACACTTCCTCCTCGCCGGTGGCTGATGAATCGTCCTGGGTGGCGGAGGAGCTTGTGTTGACCTTGAAACCCAACACTCGTAAGAGTGGGTGGACGATCATCCAGCACTTGGCAGCTAAAGCGTCGTAAAACCTGCCGAGTTTATCCGACCTTTGTGCGCGGCGTGCCTATAAATGAACGTCTCGCAACCACTGTTTGTTTACAGCTCATCACAATGTCTAGGACACGGAGCCCACTGATCATACCAACCATCGCATTCGATCGGGAATACTTTACATCTTCTTGTCATCCTCAGCACCCGGGGACTGAAGATCAATTTATAATCAGTCTAGAATCCCCGTGAGGGAAGGTCGGAATTTGAATCTGAGACAGGTATACTGAGGGTGGTTTTACCTAAATGGTTTCTCACGCTCCCTCTATGCAAATTTGGGTATATTTCATATATAAGAAATACCATCCTCATCCCCCTTAGTGCAAGTAACTATATATGCGGGCGGCCGGAAGAATAGTTAGCCCAGTTTCTTACAGAAGTTACCGAACAATTCAACATAAACTGTTTTCATAACAGTCTAAATGTCAGATAACTTGGATCAGTAGGTAGGGGAGCTGACCAGTGAGACTCACAGCCCGGTTCTCAAACAACCACAGACTCCCTCTCTGCCGTGCAGACTATCGGTATCCTAGCCGCAGAGGAAATCACCTGAAGTAGATCAAACAACTTAACACAAAGTGCCTTCAACCCATTAATATGTACCGAACTCGATAAAGTTGGTTATTAAAACGAAGGACTCACAATAGGAGTCACCATATTTTTCCTTTCCACTTTAATATGTAAATAAGGATATATAAGTGTAAGTAAGTACTCAAAAGTCCACATGTGACATGCGTACAAACTTATCAAATCCACTTTACAAATGTAGGTCATTAATTAATTCCCAGGTACGCACCTTCAATTCGACGTTTAGCGAGAGAAAAAAAACTTCCAACCCCCACAGTTTTTTACGTTTTGTTTTTTTTCTGCAAGGGTACATTTTCTGCCAACATAGTAAATTAAGAACGGCAAGTAATACGATGTTATTTATAGCTAGAAATGTTTAGATTGGCTAAAAACTAGCGGGGGACCCAGGATGTTACTCCAACAAGTTGGCGACAGTAAACGCAGTTAACTTTTCTTCATGTGTTGTCTCCCAACATGTTGGGTCCAACTTGTTACATAATAAACGAGGCTTTAATAGTCGCCTAACGGCTCCTTGTTGCTTGTCTTGTATACTAAGCTTAGCCACTCTAAAGTAGTTTTTTTTGCTAGAATGGGACTTACAGTCTCCTTTTACTGGAGCAACGTCAGCACCAGGAAATTAGGAGTCAGCTTTTAGGAGTTCGTGGCCTAATTAGGCCTTTGCCCGAGTCTGCCTCGTATTCACTTTCTTTATGAACATTCCCTATTTTACCTTTTTTTTGCCAGATATGTCCTCTCAAGGCACTTGTAAATGTCTATATTTAAAACTACTTAGACTGGTTCGTTAAGATACTTCGAAAAAATGCGACCGCGTTCTAATGTGTCCATTTCTTTCAAGTTTTGATAAAGGGGGCATCTCAGAGAAGTTATGATTATGTCACCGTTGTCCTAATTGGGGCATATTTATCCCTAGTGTACGGGGTATTGTTTGCTGCCCCTACCGGTGGTCTTGACGTTATCGCAGTATACAGACGAACTCATAGGGGCTATTAACATTATGGTGGTAGCCGCCTAGTCCCCAGGATATATGTATATATAGGAGAATTAGAGATATATGAGTTTTCATTCGAATAAATAGGATGTAGAATATATTTTTTGTGGCTATCTACTTACAACCTTGTCTTTTATAAGCATTAAGCTAAATAAGCTAACTTATTGCTGAGCTATAGCTGCCAGTTTAAAACCTTTGAAACTATGCAAGTAACCTTGTTCCTCCTTGTTGTAGGTTTTTACTACTCTATGTTGACCGCCTAATTTTGTTTATTATATTAATTATAATATTACCTAATAAAGCTCCATTAATAAATATTAACTTAATAAGGCTATCTGTGACGAGCCTGATATATTGTTCATCATAGCTTACATTCTCTACTAGAGTAGCCCCATGGCTTTTTTGGTGCTGACTGACAGCTCACAGCTGACTTCTGACAGTCAACATTTAGGTATATACCTAAATTTTGACTGTCAGAACTGACAGCTGCTAAACATATGTTTTTGCAGATCATATGGTTTGGCGTAGAGATACTTAATTTGGTCTGATAACTTTTCAAAGCTGTGAGCTGTCAGTCAGCACCAAAGAAGCCATGATGCTACTGTACTTGCTCTATTTATTGTATTATGTTGTATACTCCGAGAATACACCACGACACCCACTAATGGGTAACTTAATTTATATGTAACCTATTATGTGTTTAGTAAATTATTGTATGCATTGTACTTGTCCTTTCAATCATAACACCCTACCCCTCCCCGCCCCGCCCCCCAAGGAAGGTGTGTGTCGAAACAAGGAAAGAAGATTGAATTGCGTACAACCCGAACGGGTAGTAAGACGCGGTGCTATAAAAAAAGATTGAATTTTTAGGATATGAAAAGGGAAGCTTCTAATAGGACATGCTGGAGGACTCAATTAAGTGCTAAGGTAACGAACCTTGTAAAAATAATAAAACCAACTAAAATTAATAGTTAAGGAAACGTTTAAATGGCAGACCTCTTGGCCGTCTCCCTCCTGTGATTGATAATGGCTGTCCGCAAAAATGCCAAGAGAAAAAAAATCTATCGCGCTATGCAAGACACAATTTGATCCCGAGACTCTCAAAAATGGAAGAAGGGGGCTTAAATATCCGATAGTGACACCTATTCTGTCCGTGGGAAATATCGATTTAACACACGTGTTGGTTTTCCGGACGGATTCGTTCCGAAATCATTCTTGCGGTTAGCGCATTAAACTTATTCACATTCTCATTGAGGGCGTCTACTGGGTACGCCTCCACTGATCTAACTGGGTTCAAAAATGGGTTAGGCTACGTATACTAATTAATTTATTTACATTACTTATAGGTTGGCACGCTGACTAAACATTAAACTCATCTACAGTTCTTTGGTGCTGACTGACAGCTCACAGCTCACTTCTGACAGTCAACATTTAGGTATATACCTAAATTTTGACTGTCAAAAGTGACAGCTGCTAAACACATGTTTTTGCAGATCATCTGGTTCGGCGTAGGTATACATAATTTGGTCTGGTAACTTTTCAAAGCCGTCAGCTGTCAGTCAGCACCAAAGAAGCCATGGGGCTACTGTAGTCTGTCTTACCGGTGATGAGAAGATCGAGGCTTGAATGCTGGGTGGGTGTAGTGAGGGTGAATCTTTCTAGATGGTTTCTCATTCTCCTTACAAGCGAATGTAGATACATTTCCTTTAAATTTTAACTTAACTCATCTGCTCATTAGTGTAATAAAGCGTAAATCCCATACAGTTAGGTAGCAACACGCAATACAAAAGGTCGAAAGAAACTTGTTTGCGTTCGCTTGATTCAGAAACGTCACACAAGATACAAATCTATGGGGTTTTGTTTTGGTCAAACTTGCGAAATTTCCATATGAACAGACTTTTCGAGATCTGCATACACTTTGAGAGGACACAACGTCACTCCCAGTTTACCACATTCATATATCATAGCCTCGAGTGCTTTGGGGTAATATAAGGTAGACGTGTCAGGCGGTAAACAAAAATGACACGGAATACAATAGCCCTTCATCATTCCATGAATTGTCAGAAACATTTTTGGAAAATTTAGGCGCACTCTTAGAGGTACCATTAACAAAACACACATTGTGATAAGAACTTTAAATTAGTCTCACAAGAAAATATGACAATCATTAACTAGCAAAAACATGTATTCTTTATTTGTTTTTACAATTAGTTTCCATAAACTTTCGTGTAGTTGGGTAATTTAGACAGCTCGATGGATATTTGTTACAAATCAATTGAAGATTATAACTCGTTAATGTTTCATTTCGATGATTTCTTTGGAGTTCACGGTGTAAAGGTTTATAAAGGCCTCTCAGCTGAATTTTCCATTGTATTTACATTTCAGTGTATTGTTTTATTTCTGTCGATTTAGTACACTTTCTGATTCTGATTCATGGTCATGAACTATAACCATTTCAACATTTTCTTTTTCATCCTTAACTTTCAAAAAAACACAATTCGCTTTGAAACATTTCCAACGTCCAGTTCTATCAGTTAACTCTTTATAGTAACTATTTTCCTCTTTGACTCTTCATTATTTCAAACTCCATGTTGACACACGTTTCACTGCCAACAAGAGGAAATCTATCATCAAAGGTACTTACTTCATTGCTAGTTACTGATAGAACCATCTAAAGGTTTCATGAACGGTGTAGCCAACACCTATAGTTCACGCAACCTAGCTTGTATGTGCTTAAGACCCACCTGGTATATTTACATTTTGTCTCAGTAAGACTCAACCTTTAATCTGGTTCCGGTTGGTTTTGAAGCCATCTTAAGTATCTGCATTTGGTTAAAACTGACTTTTAATGTAACATTGACACGCGCATCCCGTTTACTCCGACTTACCTCACTTGGTTCTGCTATGGTGTAGCTTGTAAACTAGTGCCATAGTGTACTCAACCAAGGTAATAATACTAACCCTTCAGGTCAAACGGAGAGTAGTTTATTATAGGTTTTCCCAATATTCACATCAGACAGCACTCCGTTGTAGTGGGCAGATTTTTTTACTCGTGGCAACCATTTTTGTCAGGAAGTTATTAACACTCATAAATATGAATGACATTTTATTTCCTGTTTTTTAAGCACATTTTTACGTGAACTATTTGTTTGATTAATGTGATATGTGAAGGTTATTTTCACTTTAGTCATTACTCGCTACCAGCGTTTGTTCGGTACCCTTACTGGTGGGCACGCAGACTAAGTCATCAGTCTGGTCTTTTTTTGGCTTGTCGGTAATTGGTAGATTGGGGTTCGAATCCTGATTGGGTGATCTAAAAATTTTTTTATAGAATGGTTTTCCACTTTCCTTCCCCGCAAATTCGTAAACATTTCCTTTAAATTGTGCCATTACCATTCCTATCCAATTAATGTGTATATTATGGTGGTACCCGGATAGGTAGTAGGACCATGTACGCGCGCGCGCGTACACACACACACACAAACAAAATACCTACGTAGTTCAAAAACTATTTCTGCTTGAAAACTCAAAACTTTGCTTTTTAAATAAATTAACTAAGTTAGAATGCATTAAAAAAATTGTAATTGTATTTTTTAAATAAATTATAGCATTGGTCAAATATAGATATATAAAATATTTTATCACTGCGTCTTATTACCTGTTCAGGCTATAATAATACGTATTTATGATAATTACTCTAAAAGGGTAGGGATGAGGAAGGAAGAATTTTTTAGGTAATATACCCGCATTTGCGTGGAGAAAGAGTGGGAAACCATTTTAGGAAAAAAACACCTTTAGTAAACCCGACCGAGACTCGAACTCTGATACCCCGTCGCTGACAAACCAATTAAGAAGCCCATAGATGTTGGTGACGTGTTCTTTTTTTTAAGTTCATCGTTAGTTCATTCGAGCTCCCCCCTCTCTTTCTCGATCGGACCTTCTTGGTTCCATGTAGGCTAAAGACGTAGTCCGATCGGTTATTATTGTTTCGTCTTTTGGGTGTGCTATCTGACAGCAAGCCACCTTTGTAAAACGGTCGCTCTTGTTGACAAGTCCCCCAGCCCCCTGGACGTGCCGAACGTGTGTGTTGTTCATATGTGACTCACCTGCCACGTCAAGAGGCGATTGTAGAGGTTGTGTCACGACCAAGGTCTAAAGATACACGTCACGACCGAGGAATGTTGAGGCTGTCAGCTTCCCCAACAACACAACTTGACATCCAGCTGTAAATCACATACGGTCACATGGTCTAACTAGGGGTTACTTAACTTTTTTACGATTACATACCCCTAATGGATTGTCCAATATGTCCTCATAACGCCTGACTATCGTAAGCATCATCATCATCATCACCAGTCCTATTAGGTACGAGTATGACCTCTAAACATATTAATCAATAGTCTAGATATGGATACCCTGAAACAGAACAGCTTAAATAAGTAATTATTTATTTACAGAGAATCGAGGGTCCCGGGTTCGATTCCCGCTGTATAGGTGAGTTTCGGCCTAATCTTGAAATCGTGTAAGTGTGTCAGCCCGGCTTATTTAGAGACACGTATGAATTGCTGCCCACTCACTTGAGAGAGAGGTATGAGTTGCGTCCATCTAATTATCAGTGTGCTTTCTATCATACTATCTTAAATTTCAGATAAAAACTATCATCGTCTCATGTCGACATTCATATGTACCCTCCCTTGGAGAGGAGGGGGGGATTGACATATGATTGAAAGAACAAGTATATGGAAAACAATAATTGGTTACAAATAATTATAGATACCCATTAGTGGGTGTCGTAGTGTATTCTCTCATTATATGACAAAATACAATAAATATATTAAGTAGTTGAGAAGGTAAGTTATGATTCACCATATATCCGGTTGGTGACTAACAGCTTTGTTAAGTTAATACAGAGCTTTATGAGTTAAAATCAGAATCAATATAATAATCATTAGTAGGAGGTCAACAAGGAGTAGAGAAAAGCTACAACAAGGGAAACTAGGTAGGGAAATAGACGGTTATCTTCGTAAAGTTATTAGCCCCTATGAGTTTGCTTATATACTGTGTGAACGTCAAGACCACAGGTAGGGGCAGCTAACACATAGTATTATTCAAACCTTTTCAGTTCTTGTCGTTCAATGGTTTTGGCAAAAAAAATTGAAGTTTGGTTAGGTTAGGCTATGTTAGGTCAACAGCCCGGCTCGCAATTCAACTGTCTCTTTAGAGGTAAACTACTCGTGCGGCCGCAACTAACCTGCAGCTGATTCCCGGCATGGCCTAATATTTATCATTGGTGGAAATATGGGTTTGCCCTTTCACATTGATAAGTTAACGGCCGGGGACTGGATGTTGTGCCTATCCTAGTCTTTAGGGTTGACCTGGTGGTCTAGGGGTAAGGTGTCAAGACTTCTGTGCTGACGGCCGGGGTTCAATCCTCGGTCCCGGCACAGATTTATCTGATTACCAAACACTTCCTTCTGACAAGACATCTTGTGAATGTGAGGAATGCCAGGCCTCCACCATGGTTCAGATTCCACGTTAAACTGTAGGTCCTCCATTTCATCTCACAATCACCCTACCACTACACATTAGCGTAAGTGCGTATAACCCGAACGGGTAGTAAGACGCGGTGCTAATAATAATATAGTCTTTAGTCATATTATAAGATGTATGAAGCTATGACAGGCTTAGCTGACCCAGGTCACAGGCCGGAAACAGTGATGGATGGATGCATTTATAGAGGAACGGCAAATAAATTTAAAACGGTTCAAAGATGAGTCATATACCCCATTATTTGGATCCCCTAACCCCGGCTAAGATCCCCCCGGTCTAACGCGTCCCACTTACTGGAGAAGAGTTCGAATTCCAGTTAGGTGTACTGAGTATGATTTTTAACTAAATAGTTTCACACGCAAATGCGGGTATATTTCTGATTAACTTATTCCCTAACCTAGTCATGAATCAACAAATCAAATCAAGAGCTGGAATTCTCGGAAGACAAGTTTTTACAGTGCATTCCATGACTGAATTAACAAACTTAAGACGGCAGGATGAGTAGGTTAAATTTAAAGCAAACATACCAGCATTCATCTGAAAGAAGATTGTAAAACCTCTAGGGAACTGTTCACTTTGGTGTGGTTAAACACAAACACCCCGGGTGCACGCGTCGATGAGCTTGTGGTCTAAGGCGTTACTCAGGCAATAGATTAGATTGCCGGTAACTGGGAGTTCGGTGTTTGAATCTCGGCCGAGTAAATTGTGGGAGTTTATTTAGACTGGTTTTCCGCCCCGACTCACACGCTAATTCAGGTACTTTTTCCTTTCTAAATTTTACCTTGCCCATCCCTAACCAATTGGTGTAACTAAATGCGGATAATCCTGATGCGTAGTAAGATGCGGTGCGCGCGCGCACACACACACACACACACACACTAAAGCTATTCCAAGTCAGACAGTATAGTTTTCTATGTTAGATACACACACCAAAGATATTCGAGGTCTGATATAAACATTAAAGCTATTCCAGGTCAAACCCACACACTAAAGCTATTCTAGGTCAGACACACAGCTATTCCAGGTCAGACATATACACTAAAACTATTCCATGTCATACACACAAATATTATAGCTATTCCATGTCAGACACACACAAACACTAAATGTATTCCATGTCAGACACACACAAACACTAAATGTATTCCATGTCAGACACACACAAACACTAAATGTATTCCATGTCAGACACACACAAACACTAAATGTATTCCATGTCAGACACACAAATACTAAAGCTATCCCATGTCACATACACAAACACCAGATCTATTCCAGGTCAGACATATACACTAAAGCTATTCCAAGTCACATACACAAACACTTAATCTATTTCAGGTCAGACACACACATAAATACTAAAGCTATTCCATGTCACATACACAAACACTAAATGTATTCCATGTCAGACACACACAAACACTAAATGTATTCCATGTCAGACACACAAATACTAAAGCTATTCCATGTCACATACACAAACACCAGATCTATTCCAGGTCAGACATATACACTAAAGCTATTCCAAGTCACATACACAAACATTTAATCTATTTCAGGTCAGACACACACATAAATACTAAAGCTATTCCATGTCACATACACAAACACTAAATATATTCCATGTTAGACACACAAACACTAAATCTATTCCATGTCGGACACACACAAACACTAAATCTATTCCAGGTCAGGCACACAAACACTAAATCTATTCCAGGTCAGGCACACAATCTGGGTGGTCAGCCCTGCCTCTCCTTATCCTAAGCTAGGCCATTATGATCGGTTAAAAGAGTTTGTTCGCACGTCTTGGCGGCCCCACCGATTGTTTTGTTTGTCTCACTTGCGGAAGATATCCAAATTAGCGATATAGCGGCCGCACCCTGGATCTGACGTCCGGCTCGGTTACGTACGTACACACTGTGGCAAAACTCTCGCGAACGACGCTTCCGTCATTGCTAGAGCGATACCGGTTTTCCGTTTCCTACTTATTAATCACACAAACAAAACAAGTCGACTTTAATAAATTTTCTGATACGTTTTTGTTATATGTTATAAGCTCTAACCCGCATCGGTTATCGAATGGTCTAACGCGTCACTCTCGTGTTTGGATTGGTTCGCCGGTGACGGGGAGATCAAGGTTTGAATCCCGGCCGGATATACTGTGGATGTTTTTTCAAGAAGCTATACAATCTTTCTTCACGCAAATATAGATACATTTCTTCTATAATTCTAACTTTCACGTCTTTATTCTACTAGTGTAATAATTAATGTAGGTTAGTGTCTCAAATGGGTATTTTATCTATTATCTATATCATTTATTATTTTGTGTATTTGCCTGTATATGTTGCAGGTAAATTATTATGTGTCTCCCCTATGGGATTATACTAGATTTTAATATATTTCAAGGCCCTAATGACCTCAATGTGTCGATGGGCTTTAAAACCATAGTAATAATAATAATAATAATAATAATAATAAATGTAGGTTATACTGTCAAGGGCTCGGCCAGGCTGACAAGCGCGTGCGAGCGAGTGCATTATTAGTTGACCGATCCTAGTTTATTCATGAAAATGTTTCTGTCAAAGACTCTTTGCGCATCTCTGCTCCTCAAAAATTATTACAAAAATATTGCATATTTATAAAAAAGAAAAAGTAGGATTGTTGATTCTTAATTGTAAAAGCCTACTCTTTTTATAATATATTGAAGTATTAACATCTCGGGACAAAAAAAAAATCATATATATAGTTTATGGTCTTACTAATTAAATTAGTCTGTTAGTAGCAAATGTATTGATGGTAATAAAAAAAATCAAATATGTCAAATTGAGAAGTTTTCCTAAAACACAATCGACCAATATACAAGAATATTGCCTAGCGCCTGTAAACTAGACTGTTCCGGCTCGAGCGCGCGTGCTTGAAAAATAGAACCATTTCTATCTTTCAAGCTCGACGCTCGTGCGCTACATTCTGGCCACCTTTAATTACAAGCAATGTGTTATATTTTATTTTTTTTAGTCGCTCGTTCGCCCAATCTGGCTATACACTAACCCGAACAGGTACTAATTGCCCCCCCTGCGGGACGGGGTTTAGAATGGTCCCGCAGTAACCCCTGCTTGTCGTAAGAGGCGACTAAAAGGGGAGGCTTCTGTGCAGGACATACCTAGCCTATATCTTTCCTTTCACCTCCTTTTCTTCTTCTCACTTCTCCGTTTCTATCCTTTCTTCTTCCTTCTTTTTCGCTTTCCTCACCTCTTTCTTCCCTTCCTCTGCCGTTTAGTCTTACATGGAAACTTTTTGGCTCCACCGTTGACGACCTTAGCAGCTAACACGGCTCTCCTTGGACAATTATTGGATACCACTGCCACGATGGTGCCGACATTTTTACAAGGGGTGAAACAGCCACAAAGGTCGTCTCCCTCACCTGTACCAACGGTAATCCCACCTCGAGGGACTCCCCGGACCCTCCTCGGGGTACTAAACTACGTGCGGCCGTTGTTGAGCCACTCAATCCCGCCTCCGGAGGTTGGGATGAGTGGTGGTACAGGTTAGGCCGCAAAGACGAGTGCCAATGGTGTCTTGAAGGAGCCGCGAGGGACCTTCGAGAAAAAATACTTTGTAAGCCCCTCGATGCTTTTTTTAAAGCCTTCGCGCAAGGATCCACAGACCCAGTCTCTCCAGGATAAATCTAAGCCTCTCCTATAAAACGAGGAATGTCGGTTGACTATTTCTGACCGCCGAAGAGCCCTACGTCTCTTTAATCGGCGTCCTACTTTGGAGAATCTGGAACCTTTCCTAGAGCTGGCCGTGTCATTCGAGAAAGCAGAAGAGAGTCTTGGAGACAGTTTATTTCTACCCTTACAATTCCAACTCCCACAACTAAGGTTTGAGACAATATTCATAAATTACGTAGTAGAAAAAATTCCATTAACAATCTACCTGCTCTTATGTCTAACAATTTGCTTGTCTCCTCCCCTGTGTAGGTCATCAACATATTGGGCTCGATGTTCTTCGCAATCTCTACCACTGCGAGCTACTCTATTAAGTTCGCTGTTGATAAGCGTTGATAATATTCACTACGAAATGTTATGACAGCTGCCCCTGCCGGACAGACATTTCTTTTGGACCTTTACAATAGTGTTTGGGAATCTCATCAGTTCCCCACACTATGGAGGCAAGTTACCGTCATCCCAATACATAAAAGTGGCAAGGATAAATTAGAGCCAACTAGTTATAGCTTTTGCTAGTTGTGTATGCAAAATACTGGGAAAAAATGATCAATAAATGATTTATATGGTATTTAGAATCCCGCAATCTGCTATCTAATATTTATTGAGGTTTTAGCCGTAACCAATCCACGGTGGATCACCTTGTCCGTCTCGGGACGGCTGTTCGTGATGCCTTTCTCCACAAGCCGCGTCTTCTGGCTGTTTCACGTACCACGCTGTGGTACGGCATATTGAAAACACTTTAATTTGGGGGTTCCGAGGGAACCTCCCTGTTTTTATATCTAATTTTATGTCGGATAGACACTTCCGGGTAAGCTTGAATAACACACTATCCGATGATTTTATTCAACAAAATGGGGTGCCTAAGGGTAGTATTTTAAGCTGTACGTTGCTCGCTATCGTGATTAATAGCATTGTGGACAACGTGCGCCTTCCTGCACGTTCATGCCTCTTTGTGGATGACTACGCAATATATTGCAGTTCGTCAAGTCTTCACAGGGCTTTACGGCAGATTCAATTCGATGTAAACAATCTTTGGTTGTGGGCATCGGTAATTGCTTTCGCTTCTTCGCAGCCAAGACGACGGTTCTCCACTTCCACAGATTACGCGGAATATAGCCAGCCCCCAGTATTTTAATGAACCACGTTGCTTTACCAGTATCATAAACCGTAAGGTTCCTGGGACTTTTATTTGATTTTAAATTAACTTGTATCCCTCAAATCGCCTTCTGCTGGATTCCTGGTCACGCTGGTCTTTCAGGAAATGATATGGCGGATCTGACAGCCAAGGAGACAGTCCATCTCCTTCCTGAGGTGAATCTGGGTGTCATGTTTTTAGATCTAAAGGGCTATGTTCGGTGTGGGGTCTTACGCACCTGGCACGAGCAGTGGGTCTCGACCCGTGCTCAGAACAAGGGGCGGTCCATCAGGGACGGTGTGTCGCGGTGGCCCTCTTCTATACGAAAGTCTAGAAGAGAGGAGGTCATCGTGACAAGACTGTGCATCGGGGATACATTTCTAACCCACGGGTTTTTATTAAGAGGGGATCCACCTCCAGTGTATGATCTTTGCGATGCTCCCCTTAGCGTGTACCACATTTAGGTGGAGTGTCGCAAGTATGCTTCTATTCACCTGGCTCTTAATTTTAATGGGGACCTTCGTTTTTTCCTACGTGACAGTGTGGATGGAGTCATATGTTTACTCCTTAGTATTTTCCAGGCGAATCTTTTAAATGCTATTAGTGTCACTTTCATAAAGTGGCTCTCATTATGATTTTATCTCACATTGAGGTTATTTTTAAAATTTTTAGTATTTTAATATGTTCTTTTGGTTATTTTAACAAATTGTATTCTAGTATGTTTGTTTTGTCTTTTTAACGTATTTTTATTTTAACGTGTTTTGACATTTAATGTGTTATATTTTAATATTTATGTTCTGTACTTTTAATCTAGTGTGTACACCTGTGATTTTTTTTAGTAGATGTATCACTCAATTTCTACTAATAACCAATGTGAACACTCCTATGGAGTGTCTTAAATGGGTATTTATTATATTGAGAGCTATTCTTTCTTTATATATATTTATATGAAAAGAATAGATCTCAAGGCATGGCCCATCGGGAGTCTGGTGACGCGATACAGGACGCCACAGAACTTGCGAGTGTCATCAAAGAAGCCCAGTCCTCGATGATTCCCAAATCCCGCTATTTTAATCCATTTATCGTGTTTCTGTTGTCTATTGTTATCTTTATAAATATTTTTGTTTCAGTTTGTATGTGGGTTTGTGTTGCTATGGACTCTGACTCTCATCAGCATGGACCGCCATCGCTGCATTGTGGTGCCCCCCTACCGGTCGCGCCTCACTCCCACCCTCGCCGCGACGCTCACCGCCGCTACATGGCTTGTGGGTGCTGTGCTCTTCCTACCAGTCGCCTTTTGGTTTAGACAACAGGTATACTAGCGGTCCTTACTCAAACTTTCAAAGTAACCGCTGAATAAGCGTCCATTGATCTTCCGTCACACTGAATGGCAGGAAAACAATTTAATAATATTATTGGGTCACCGTAGAAATAACCATTTACAGTCCGATCTGGAAAGGAAGGAACTTTTTTTACGGTTATTAAAGTTACTCAAAATAATTTTCAAATGTGTACAGGTCAAGTCATGTGTTTTAAAGCTTGCACTTTTAATAAATAAAATCATTGCCCATAAAATAACACTAATATTATATTAAGATATGTTAATATTTAGTAAAATGTTATCAATGCTTATCTATAAAAAAAGTTTTTGTTTCTTTTAAAAGTTTGTTCCTACCTGAATCTTACTTTGGATTAAAATAAAAATAAATTTGCATGCGCCAACATCGCCAAAAAGTCTTTCTATTTGTGCATCATCTGTCAAAATTCACTCCATCCATCAAAAGTAAGTGTCCGAGTATGTTACGCTTGGCGTAAGAATATATTAAAGTAGTTATATCTACTTTTTGAACCGTCATATAAGTTACTTCCCATGGGGATTTGAATCTAAGTTTTGTCAATTTATGTCATAGCCATGCAAGTGACCACACGTTCCAAGATTCCAGCCAGTTTCTTGATGTTGAATTATAACGTGAAAAAGTTTATGTTCAGAGGTTGTAGACCAATTGAGAATAACTAATTAGCAGTTTGGTATGTTTATTAATAATCATAAATAAACATTAATACATATTACGAACAAGAAACTATACCCGTACAAGAGACAACGAAAGCATACGTGCCCGGCAACAATCGTGTTACTATTCTCTCTTCTCGGTCCAACGCACACACCAGCACACCACAGATGTCACCACATTTTTATTCGCTGTAATATAAATTTTCCTATACTTCAACACTTGATGGATAGTTTTACCTCTTGACAGGAGAGCTGAGATTCAAATCTCGACTGAGTGGTTTCTCACAGGTGATTTATTACTTTGTTTTCCCACTTCTTTTCCATATTAAGAAGGGTGGGTGCATTCTTTTTAGTTGTTTCGCCAGAACTATTGGTAATTCATATAGGAATTGATATAAATATAACATATTATCCTTATTACTCTACAATTCAAATTAAATGGTACTAGTAAAGTTTGCCCATGTATCTAAACTACATCGTTTAACATGGCTTGTCCTGAAGGTTTATTTACAGCTTGTACACAATTACCCTGAGCGATCACAGTATTGCCTTATGTTATAAGCTGCACCATATTGTAACTCGTCAAGATAAGATTGTTACCTTTTAGGGTAAACAAATGTGCATTATACGAATAATAAAAAGTGAAGAATGGTTATTTATGTACAAAGATAAAAATGATAAATAAATTGGTGTTAGGCACTTCTGGCCTTAGTTTTAAACTACTTAACTATATTTTATACAAAAACAATTAAGCCTTATCAGTATCACTTTCTTGATGCTGTATTTCTAATATAATTATATAAATACCCCACTCACCATTCACCTGTCCTACCGTATAGCCATTAAAAAACTGAGTTTGTTGGTACCGACATCTTTGATTTCAAGAAAATATGCATTTAGCTGGTTTTGTATCTGGGCAACTCATATAAAGTACTGGAATTTTTTTTATATGTAATTGGTCTGTAAAAACTCGGAAAGTTGGAGAATTTCAAAACCTATAAACTGTGTCAATCCTGTGTAAGTTTTTGACTGATTTTAACACAAATGTCACACAGATCTTCAAAGGGTGTATACCAACACATTAAAATGAATCCTTAACGCTCTTGTCCACCACAAAAACTTGGTGGCTGAATGGTCTAAGGCATCACTCTCGTGCTGATAATGGTGCTGGGTGGGTCTATCAAGATGGTTTTTCAACCTCCTTCTTCACAAATATGGGTATATTACCTCTAAAATGTTTCTTTCCTCATCCTTACTTCATTATAGTACCTAGTTATTATATAACCAGAGTATATATTTTCCAGCGCACCGACAGCCACCAGACAATCTGCACCCTGGTGTTCCCCAAGTCAGACAAGGTGAACCTCTCTCTGTGCTTCACCATCCCTTTGTTGCTTTTTGCCTGTCTTTTGCCCATGGGCTTGCTGGTGTACCACTATCAGAGAATCTTCCAGAAGTTGCTCTCTACTAGGAACAGGTTAGTACTTCCTGCATAATACTACACCTGTCTCCTTTAGATTAGTATTTTTACAGAGGATTTGCACAGAGGATTGATGCTTTTTTTTTTGTCCCCTGATGAAAGTTGTAAATAATTTCCGTGTCTATATTAAGTTTTTATTTATTCAACTTTATACCAGTACAAACAACCAAAACACTACATTAAGATTAGGATACATAACTTGTTATTGCGTTAAACCATTGAAATAGCTTTAGCATGTCATGTCGAGGTGGCAGTACCAATAATATGCTGAGAAAATGTAGTTAGATTATACTTATTCCACTTATATTGCATTTTTTTAAATGTATATAACTTATGTAAAGGATTTAAATACTAAGGAAACAATCAGCTCTTTGAACAAGCTGCTCTCTAATGACACAGGAAATTAGAATGTTTTTAGATGAAAATTAAATAGAAAATTAGTGGTGTGAACGTATAATTAAAAGGGATTTTAGCTGTAAGGAAGGTAATGGTGGTGTGAAAAATTCTGATAGTGATTTGAATAATGATGTGGGGACAACATTTCAAAATACTATTAAATGTTTTCTAAATTTGTTTAAATTTCAATATTTAAAATCTGACTACTATAACTAGATTTACAGGTAACTAAATATGCAGTGCTACAGTTCATAAAATGGAAATGTCTGCTACATTCAATGAAATAAATGTAAGCAAACACTACAGATTCTATAAAGTCCCCACAAATATATTGTACATTCCACGTGAATCAAAAATGAAGAAAGCAACCGTATTCAATTAAGTATATATAAAAGTTGAAACTTGGGGAATAAATGATTATAGCTAAGGACATCAACCATATCTGAATCATACTAAAATAAATTGAAAAATGACACATGGACACGGGAATTGAACCCGAGACCTTTGACTTAGCACACCAACAATTTATTTGTTTGGAGCCCTTTAAAATGCAACACCCATTGTATTGTTAACCTTGCAGGTGGGCGGTTCCATGCGTGGTAGTGAGCAGCCCAGTAGGCACCAACTGCAGCGACAACACTCGTCGGGACAGCGAGCTTAGTTTTGTTGGCAGCCTTGTGATGCCTTGGTCCAGGAAAGCGTCAAACTCGTCCACTCAGCAATATATCCGTAATGGGTCCATGTCACAGCATGAAGAGCTCAGGCTCAATAAGGTACAAAAAGCTCGTGTATTAGTTCCAAAATGACTTGATCCCAGTTCTTTAGTGGTTTATAATCTAAAAATTCTTGGTTCACTCTCAGTTTCCTCCAATTAGATGTACTTTTGTGTACAAATGCTGATGAGCGCATATTACATTTTATGATGGTAGAGTTTGATTCTACTCTTAAGGTGAGGATGTAGGGGATGGGAAACAAGGTCTGTGTTTTTGCAGATTTTCTAGAAAAACTTTTTAAAATAAATAAAGTATTGCCTCATTACAACCATAGAGTTTAATTTTTTTCACATGGTGATATCAACACTTGCTGAATATATGTCATGAGCCTAGCGGCATTAGATGGGGAACTTTTTAAATGAAGAGAAAAAGTTGTCATAAAATTCCAGGACACCCTTGACAGTTATTCAGGAAATGTTGATATCCCCTGGTAAAGAAAATCAAACTCTTTTGTTTGCACTGAAGCAATATTTTATTTCTTTTGACATAAAAACTGCAAAAACACTGACCTTTTTCTTGCCTTCTCTGCATCCACAGCTTAATATCTCCTTCCAGGGTAAGATTGGTTTTCATGGTGTGAGTAATATACAACATGATAGAAAAACATGTGTTTTTAGAAGCAACACTCATCAATGAAGGGTGTCGATTAGGGTTAGATTTTTAATTCTAGATAAAAAAAAAATAGAAACACCAGTTTATAGTCTAGTTTATAACTTTTACTTTACATCCATTACTGTTTCCAGGCTATGGCTTGAGTTGATTTTTTTCAAGCCATATATTTTTCACTACTGGCTTGCTAGGCCTGTCGTAGCTTCATATGTCTTATAATATAACTTGGGACTAGGACAGGCACAATTCAGTCCCCGGCCATTAATTTATCAATATGAAAGGGTAAACCCACATTTCACCAATGAAAAAATTTCCGCCCATTCCAGGAATTGAACCTGGGACTCTTAGCTCAGTTGACATATGTGCTACCGACTGAGATAAGGTGTCAGATACATTTATGATAACTATGGGTTTATATATTCAATACTCCATACAGTTTTAGAAAAAAATGTAACCAATTGAGTACATAACAATAATTTGTTGGTGATATTTTAGAAAAAAAAATTCTTGGCAAATTTGTCATAGGTAAGCTGAACAAAAGCACTCTACAGTGCAATTAGTTGTTTGTGTGTTTTTTTTTACATACTACCCATATGATCTAACCGCATATTTACACTAATATGTTAAGGATGAAGAATTTAGAATCTATTGAAAATGAACTCTAATTTTTGTGGAAGGAGAGTGGGAATCTATTTATTTTAAAAAAATATTATGTACACAGGGCCAGGATTATAACCCTGAATTCCCTATTATCAGCAAACCAGATAAGATGAAACTGATACCTTTGGTCATGTGTGTACAACTATTAGAATGAGGGAAATAATAACAAGTATAATAAACAGATGCTAGGACGAATCCTCGACAGGGACTGCAGATAATCAAAACGTGATGTTTTTGGTCACCCGAGTGATGTGAAATGTTAACAAACCTCAAACATCAATCTTTGGTGCTTTAGCTTCTATTGAGGTTGCATCCATAAAAATAGTTCCTTAGATCAGTTGTTATTTTGCCCCTACTGCTCGTAGGAGGGATTTGCTGCCATCAACACTCAGTAGCTAGAGAGTGAGTATGCAACACATTTTGATCTTTCTACAAACTTCCTACTTATTACCAAATATAAAAGCCACGAAGCAAGTTGGTGATTCCATAACATTGTTAGCTATAGGCTGAAAACACAGCTCTCTTTAAAAGCTAAACGGGTATTTATTTTATTTATGTTGGCAAACTTAGGATATTGTTTGTAAAAGGCCACAATTTTGGTTGGAAGGGCCTTCTCCAGTGGCATAGCGTGGGGGAGGGTGGTGTAGGAGCGGTTGCCCCGGGTGCAAAATTCCTATAGGCACAAAACTTCAAAATAAAAGGGTTTTGGATATTTCACATACAGCCTGTAGAAACAGTGTGTCTCGGTTCATGATATTAGGCTCGTGGCTGCGGTGGCAAATTTTGAATGTCGATAATTTTTTTCTGCCACGTAAAATAATTTGATATTTTCAATCATTGAAGTTCAATGTATGTGTGATCGTTGTGATTTTCTGGTGTTTTTTTTTGTGCAATGATTAATCAAAACGTATCGGAGATCTACAATGAGTCAAGAAAGACTGAGTAACCAGCAATGCTGTCAATTAAGAGAGATTTCAATGTAGATTTAAATGCTGTTGTTGAAACATTTGCACAAATTAAAACCAGGAGATTCTAAATAAATTTAAGTATACTAGCTTTAAATTAATTTCACTTTAATAAGTCAATATTTTCTAAAGTACAATACACATACTTAGGGGCCAACGGGTTTAATTGTGAATTGGAGAGACTCAGGGAGTTCTAAAGGTCCATGGATTAGGGGGTGCAATACTTGCCTTTCCCCGGGCGCTAGCAAACCCACGCTATGCCACTGGCCTTCTCAAAGGCTTTTTTTCTCTGCTGAATCCATCCTAAATTAGGATACACAAAGAAAATAGCTGATAATATTAATTTTATACTATTTATTTTATATATTCAATAATTAGGAGGAGAGGCTCATATCATTGAATAAATATTGTTCAGTTATAAATGTCTTACAATTGTCCTCAACAGCATATTTTACCTGTTTAAGTAGCAGAACAGTCTAAGTCATCACTCTTGTGCTAGACTTTTGAGCTGATGGTGGGGTTTGAATCCCGGCCAGGTCTACTGACGTTGGTTTTCCCTAAATGATTTTCCACTCTCCTTCCACGCAAAGTGGCTATATTACCTCTATCCTTCCTTCCTTATCCCTAACTAATTAGAGTAATTATCTTATATATGCATATAACCTGAACAAGTAGGAAGATGCGGTGAAAAAAAAATGGCATATTTTGGTTTATTTTAACCAATTAACTCAAATGCAGCTTTTTTTACTTACTAAACTTTTTTATTATAAGTTTTGACAAAATGTTACTTTTCCCTTTTAGCACCTGCGTGTGGTGAGAGTGCTATTGCTTAACGTGGTGGTGGTTCTCCTCATGTGGCTACCAATCACCGTCGTCATGTTCCTGATATATGTGGACGGTCGCCGTCCCAACGAAGACACATCCTTCTTCCTGAGGTCGTGCCACTTCCTGTGGTCTCTGGTAGTGGCTCTGTTGAACACAGTGGTGAACCCCCTTTTGTACGGGATACTCTCTGAGAACTTCCGAGCCTGCTTCTCTCGCTG
This sequence comes from Timema douglasi, assembly GCA_901482245.1. Taxonomy (NCBI): domain Eukaryota; kingdom Metazoa; phylum Arthropoda; class Insecta; order Phasmatodea; family Timematidae; genus Timema; species Timema douglasi. The sequence continues at coordinate 57,471 of CABEEJ010001977.1, forward strand.
GTGGTTTGGGTCTAAGCAGGCTACAAAGCTGAGCGGAGAGAAACACGATGTCCTGAGGGAGTGCGGGAAGAACAAGAGTGTAGGTAGTAGGACTCCGAGCAGTGGGAGGGTTAGCGGATTGCCGCATCCCTTGGCAGGGAGACAGCAGAAGAAGAACAGTACCTGTAGTGTTGCCTCTATACTAGAAACACCAGAATGTTTTGGTAGGTAAAACTTTAATTTATGTCTAACATGTTATGACATTCAAGAATTAAATGATCAAAAAGTGATTTTAATGAGCTGCCAAAAAATAAGTAATTTAATGCAGTTACTTGAATAAATAAATTCCAACAAAAACATTACAGTGGTTAGTTTGTGCTGCAATAGAAACTTTTAGAGAAGAAAGTTGGTGACCTGGCGGTCTAGGGGTAAGGTGTCAGACTTCTGTGCTGGCGGCCGGGGTTCAATCCTCGGTCGCGGCAAAGATTTTTCTGGTTACCAAACCCTTCCTTCACCTCTGACAAGACATCGTGTGAATGTGGGGAATGCCAGCCCTCCACCGTGGTTCGGATTCCACGTTAAACTGTAGGTCCTTCATTTCATCTCACAATCACCCTACTCACAATCACCCTACCATTACACATTAGCGTAAGTGCGTATAACCCGAACGGGTAGTAAGACGCGGTGATAATAATAATAATAGAGAAGAAAGTTAAAGTGTCAATACAATGCAACACAATGAACTGCATTAATAGCCTTATGAAGACTAGATTTTCTATCAATTCTTGAAAATAATTTTCTAACCAGACATTGACTGTCACATAATTTATCTATAACATTCATAAGTAAATAAAACATCCAAAACAGTTGACAATAGTGTTTTAAGGGAGTGGATTATTTCTATGGAACATCAAAGGAAGTGTTAGCATTATGTGGATAGTTTCATATTGTTCCATTAATTTAGATTACATACTACACAGACAATGTTGCCAGAGTCTTTCAATATATTCAAGAGTATAACTAGTAAAATATATGGATGAAGATATTGTATAAATAAAGAGGTATATGGACAAATAGGAATATACACAATATTACTTTTACAATGAAAAGAGAAACAGAGTTCTGACTGCTTCTGGGAGAAAATTGGTCTGTTTTTGTTCCTAGACATCTTATCTATGCCTTTCTTCATCTTTACTATCTCAAAGATTGAAACGAGTTATTTAAAATAAGTATATTAAGTTATTATTTTAATATTGATATTGGCCAAACATAAAATAATATACAACCCATGTTATAATTTTAAATGACATATGATACCTCTTCAAAACTCATCCAAAACTTATCATACATACATACATACATACATATTTTCTGAAAATGAAAAAAGGGTTATTTAAACACTTGTTCAATTGTGTTAGTAGTAATAAAATTGGTTTTCCAAAAACGTTCACAGTTTGAAAAGTAGCCTCTGCTACCCACCTTATAACAGATTACTGTCCAGCAAAGACAGACTGCTAATGTTTTATTGTGATGAACAAACAATGTAAACCTAATTCAAGTATTAATTTCGCTCTGAGAACTGTAATACTTTACTCAATGGCACACCTAATAAAATAAAACAAAAAGACAATTCAAGCTAAAGAAAATGTGTTTAAAAGTAAAATTTTGTGTATAGATATTGTGCTATATTTCTATGGTAATTATGTCAAAGATTATGTACAAGATTATTTTTATATGAGGGCTAAAGATTCAGTGGCGTAACTAGGGTGACGCAGGTGGGGCACATTACCTGGATGCCAACTTTATTAGCAATAATAGAAGTTTCAATTTTTTTAACTATTAAAAAATATTTTATTATTTTTCTAAACTGTATTAAAATGAGTAACCAATTTGACTATCAATATAAAAACTCAGCCAAATTTTAAAGAACAATTTTCAAGGAATGCCATTCCATTTTTTTTTTTACTCTGGGTGCTGCCAACTCTAGTTACACCTCTGTGGAGATTATAGAAATATTATATATAATTTAACTCTTAAGTATAAGATAACTATACCAAATAAGGCCTAAATATTTAGTTTGATGAAACATCGTGATAAAATATTTTAGTAACATTGGCTGATTTATCTACTACACTGCATACATAAGTTATTCTTATCATCATCCTTACTAATGTGTCATGATATGAACTATTTACTATCTCATGTACAAACCCTTCAAAGTTCATATTTTTTTTTTTAGAAATCCCACTTGATGATTTGCTGTAATCTTACATTTTAAACCAGGTACTTTAAGAATTTACATTATGCCTTCCTTCTTGCTCCTAGTTGGTAGAGTTTTAATTTTGATTACAGCATTTTGTTTTTTGGATAAATAACATTTCATTAGCTTAAACAACCTTATTTATTTTCTTATTAATTGATTATTACACATTATAGTTTACGACTGAGGCGCCATAAAGTTATTTGATTTAAATTTCAAAACAAAATTTATCAATACTCAATTCAATATCTATAGAGTTACCAGCACATTATTATATCAGTTAAAATTTATTAAAGTCAAATTAACCATATACAAATCAAGGATTCCATGGTATAGGCTAATTTTTGTGGCAAAACTATAAAATGAATGGCCGGGGCTCAATCCTCGGTCCCGGCACAGATTTATCTGATTACCAAACCCCTCCTTCACCTCTGACAATACATCTTGTGAATGTGGGGAATGCCAGGCCTCCACCGTGGTTCGGATTCTACGTTAAACTGTAGGTCCTCCATTTCATCTCACAATCACCCTACCATTACACATTAGCGTAAGTGCGTATAACCTGAACGGGTAGTAAGACGTGGTGCTAATAATAATAATATAAAATGAAATTTTACTCTATAAAGTAATTTGAAACAAATGTGTAAGCCTTTTCGTACCACCAAACCTTGACTCATTGATTGGCTCATTGTTAGTATTTTAAATACAGTACATAAAAAAACCACAACTGATCCAACAGAATGGTGTTTAACTTAAGTTTCCTACACAATAATTAATATTCTTCTAAAAGTAACTTACTAGGCTGGGGCACTCAAATGTTAAACAATTAGGAAACCCATTGGGTAAATGATTTTTATAATAATGGAAATTGATAAAAAAAAAATTATAAGTGAAAATTATATTAATAAAGTACACTTAGGGAAGGAGGAATAAATGTGGGTAGAATCCAAAGCACAATGTATCATCTTCTTTTCTTCTCTCTTCTATTAGTAAAAGTAATCACACATACATTTAAACACAAAGTTACATTTTACCATTGTTGACTTCATAAAACAAAGAGAAGAAAAATACTTACAACTGAAGAAAGGTACAAATTTATGAAAGAGGTGTATCAACAAATTAAAGAAACAATCATTTAGAATGAAAAGAGGAACAAAAATTGCACTGAACAAGGAGTTAATGGCTGTATCTGGAAGGTAATTGCTGGATTTTTGTTCCTACCCGTTTTTCCTGTACTTTCCTTTGTGTATTTATTATTATTATATATCTCAAAGAATGAAATGAGGTTTTAATTAAAAGGTGTATAAATTTATTCCTTAGTATTGTTTTTTTCTCCAAAATTAAATAATTTACAGTAGGTAATACATGTTATGATTTTAACTTACGTGCCAAAAATACCTAGGTGTAAATCATCTCACTTTCCATACGTACATACTTTCTGATATATAAAATAAATGGGACAGTGCCTCACACAGACGTTCTCTACTTTATCTTAAATTAGAGACATTTACTAAAAACTAAAAGTTTTGTGAAACAAATAAAATACATTGTTGCAGAAACATAATGGGGAAAAAATAGCATCATATTTCACCAAAAAGTATAAAAGAAATAATAGATATAATTGTACAATCGAGGAAAGAGTGACATCTCTGTCCACCAAAGAGAACAATATTCAAAATTCATTTTCAAAGACTCACATAGTGTGTGTGTGTGTGTGTGTGTGTGTGCGCGCGTGTGTGTGTGTGTGTGTATATGAAACTATTGGTTTTATAAAAATATGTTTCAAATAGTATATTTTTATTTTTAATGGTACTACAACTTTATAATAATAAGTTATTTTGTATCTCAAAGAAGTTAAAGATCTGAAATTTGTGCAAATGTAAAGTAGGCCTACCCTCAAATTCATTTTTATGGGTAAATGAGATTTGCCATTTTGTTTTTAATGTTAAACAATGCTTATAATCCATATGTAATCAAAATCGTTAGAGCGGATCTTGATTTTTTCTTTCTTCGGGGTTCAGGGTTCGGGGTTCGGGGTTCAGTAAATTACCCTTAATGTTTGTGTTGGATATCTAATTCCAAAAATGCCTCACGTAAACGTTTTAAAAAACATTTTAGATAACAAGTTCTAGCTCAATCAGTAAAAGAGTGATGACATTTATAGGTCAAGATACAGATGGGATTGCGAAAACCACCGTTTTTATTTCAGAGAGTGATGGAATGTAGACATTTATCAAAATCTCGAGTTTGATTTTTTTGATGATCGCATTACTTCTCTCACCGAGGGATCAATAGAAAGTGGTTTTAAAAACTCTATTGCCGATGTAGTCCACAAAACCTTGGCCTGTGACTTCTCATCTTATTTCATTATTGGCAACAAAGCTTAATGCAAATTGTATAGTTAATCAACAGAAGCAAGAAAGGAATAAGGCTGTTAGTCCAAAAGTACAAAAAGAATGCTCCTCTAATTGATTAATAATTTCAAACCATTTCATTGACTCAAGCTACCTCTTATTTTTAGGTAATTTGATTTGTTTTAAATGTTTTTTTTTATGTGATCTGATTTTTACAGCCCTTTATTTTCATTTACTATATCATTATAATCCTTGTTTTATTACTACTTTTATATCTGTATTTTACATTTTTTATTATAATTTTGTAACACTATGAATATCATTAATAGTGTATCATTTTAGATAAAAATAAATAAGTATTTCCAAACAAAATAACAGTAATTTCCATGTAATTGTAACCCATTGACCTCAATCATTATGTTGGTAAACCTATTAAGAAACCTATGTTTCCACCACGGATAAATAAACTTATTATTTTCAAATCAGAGTTAAAAATTAAAAAAATAAAATTTATTTACTAAAATAAATTATCAAAAAATCCCTGATTTCTTAACTTTTTAATGAGATTTAAAATATCAATGTTAAACATTTATATGTTCTTAGCTTGTACAGGTCTCTTAGTAGGGCTGACTTAATCCACTATCTGAATCTTTGAATCTGAGTCACAATTTGTATTTGAAAATATATTTTGTATCCTTAATTTTTGTTAGGAATGATAAAAGACAAATCAAAATTTAAATTAATAACAAAGAAAGATAAACATATTATATGCTTGCATCAAAAATGTTTATTTTTTTACTTAGCTGTAATTTGAATTCTAAACAAACTATTTTTAAATAAAATTGTCTTTATATTACAAATTAATATTAAGCCTACTTTGAAATTAACATTTGGCACAAATCAATCCAAAGGTCCCATGTTAAATTTCATTGGCTAGTTATCTTTTTTTTTAGTCAGTAATTTAAGAAGTTAATCTTGTTACTTGTACAGAACAAAGACATACGTATGTGAAAATGCAAATTAAATTAGAATTAAATATACTTCACAAGTTATTCAAATTAGACACTTATTGATTAAAAGTAAACACCAAAATCATTAAATTTAATCATCTCTCTAAATGTGTTTTAAGGATATTAAATTTTTTTTTTGTAAAAGTGTCAAATAGAAATTCCATCAAATTTATTAGGTATTTTATATTAAAACTAACACTATAATTGGTTTGTTGACGAAACATTCATTCAAGAGTAGTTTATTGATGACTGATTTATGAAAATTTGAATATTTTTAAAAGGGGATAACGATTTTGCTCAGAATTGAGTATTTTACATTATAAATAACACACTATACTTGTTTATAAGAGACAATTTTTTTTAGAGTAGTCTACTGATTACTGATTTTTGATTGTTTGAATTTTTCAAAAAATCATGCAAACAATTTCATTCAAAATTCCTGAATGTTTTATATGGCTAATAACACAATGCTAAAAGCTTACTAAGGGTTTAATCAGTGTCAACCTGGCTCATCTTCAGGCCCTCGACTAATATTTCATAGGGCCTCCCACAACCCATATCGTTCAACTATAGTTTTATTATAAGATTTATACATAAATTACTAAAAACAATGGTTTTTAGTAGTGATTCCCATAATTATGATACACCCACGCCAAACCAGAATTAGGATTCTTGATAGGAGAATAAAATCCAATCCAATATAATCAAATACATTTTTTAATTGCACTTACACAAACTAAGCTTAAAAATATCTAACTTAACTGTCATAATTAAACTAAATACAAATATTCAGCTGATCGAAATAACTTTAGCTCACACAGCTGAAAATAACTACAAATGCACAGCTTAGTAAAATGTAAAAAAAAAAAAAAAATTCATCCCTTTAACTATAGCAAGGATATATTTATTGATTAATCATTAACAAGTTTATAACTCTGGATAATTGTATTATATTTGGAAGAAGGTATAGGAAAGGTGGATAGAAATATATAAAAGGGGGACGAACACAATATGGCCTTTACAATGAAAGGAAGAACACAGTTCACACTTTACACTGCTGCCAATGGTCTTCTCTTTTAGGAAGCTGCGTTGCACGTTTCACACTGCTCCCTGATGAGTTCCGATAGAATGAAACCTAGGTCGGGGGATTGGGCGGTGACGATCAATTTTCTTTAAGAGGCAACCATTACCTCTTTGTCCAATGGCATCAATGTAAAGTGTGAACTGTGTTCTTATTTTCATTGTAAAGGCCATATTGTGTTTGTCCCCCCTTTTATATGTTTCTATCCACCTTTCCTATACCTTCTTCCAAATATAATACAATTACCTCATAAAGCGAAAAGAGGTTTTCCTTATAGAGTTATAACTCTGGATAATAGTATAGAGTATACAAATGAATATATAAAAACATGTTTTTAAAGCAGTTCCGGAATGTGGAACGTGGAAAGTTATACCTTTTGTGCTGTAACAAACAATACAGTCGGAAATTTTTTAGTTGATTTACATAATTGCCAAATATAACAGTACCAAATTAAAATTTATAGTCATTGAACAAAAGCATCCAACAATTCTGGGAACAGGCATTGAGAGAAAGAATAACTATTTCTTGTCAAAGCAAACTTAAGCACTTCATTCCATATATTTCTCATATTTGTTGCAATCATGAAAATAGTATTTTTCAACATATATTAACAAGATAGGAGAAAAAAAAATGGCTTAAGAGATATCTTAATCTATTTTTGAGAACTTAAAGCTTAGAAGAAAAAAAAAACCTCTCATCCACTACTTGCATACAGAGTCATTACATATTTGAAAGTGGTGGCATTCAGTTTAGTGAAGAATCCGGATCGTTCTGATATTTCATATAAAACAGAAAATGCTTCACGTTAACACTTAGAACACTTTCGTATCTCAAATAGCTGTGGGGATATAATCAAAATTATATGTTTCTGTCAATGTAAACTACTCTCAAAGTCAATTTCATAGGAAAGTGAGAGTTTCCATTTTTTTATTTTTGTAATGTCAAACAGTACATAGATACAATATAAATTGTTTTAGTGGATTTTAAGGAAATATATTTTTCTCTCTTTTTGCTCCTTAGTAAACTACCCTTAATTTTAAGGTTATACGCCTAGTTAAAAAAAATCCTTGGGGTAACCTCATAAAAACCCCATATCCAAAATGTTATCTTGATCAGTAAAATGGATTCGGGTCTAGGCCGAGATACAGTCACAGGCAGTCGGCATCGCGAAAACACTTTTGGTTTCAGGGAGTCATGAAATGTTTGCTTTTTTTAATATAAAAACCTCGAGATAGATTTTTTTTTATGATCATAATATTTCTCTCTTTGAGGGGCTAAGAGAAAGTAAGAAGAAACCATTGTTACGACTCTACTGGATTCACTCAGTTTAATTAAAATCCATAATAGAGCCTTATGTTTACTCCACTGACACTTGGTTCCTCTCTTTTTTTTAAGTAATACAATTTATCACGACTGTGCAGAATGTCGACTCTTAGTATAAGATTTACATATTGTTATTTTGTATGGGAATTGCTTAATGGAGGACTCCTTGACTAATTCAAACAAATTTAAGACTGTATATCAAGGAGAAGATTTGGATATTTAAATAGGTTTGAATGCCATTGGAAGTTTCTTTCATGTTACCCACTCCATCAAATGAACACGTGACAACATTTACAATTTGAATTCTTAATTTGTTAAGCTCTGCTTAAAGAAATTCATACAATTCATATTGCTATAAATCATCTACGTTTATTGATTACAGCAAACTTTAGTTTACTTTAACATGATTCACTAAACTAACACAACGAGCTAACTGATCCATTATGCCCACCTATCCACCATCAAACTATAAATGACTGATTCCCGAAGATATCTCAAAATTAAATTGTGATCCAATAACTTTATTATTTTAATAGTAAAATTTTTAGATAAAAACATATCCAGTTAATCTCTCTTCTCATACCTGTGTCACAATACAACACACACTTTTTCTCTGAGAAGGGACATCGGGAGGGGGAATACTTCTTCATCTCAAACTTGTATAGGCTGAGGGAAAAGATAATTGTTTCTAATTTGTGAGAGTCTATTATGGTGCAAGAGATCTTATTACGTTCCCCTAAAGAAAATAACATCCCAAACTGAACACAAATTGTTATAGTGTTTCTGTCACGAGACGCGTCGGCCCATTCTGGTCAGCAATCGCCGACTAGCCGACCTGGCCAGGCCGATGCTGGGTTTAATAATAACTGATTTATGAGAATTTTGTTCCAAACTATAAAGAAAATATATGAGAACATATGCACAATTGTTTCATAATAGGTATTTATTTAGTATGTGTATTTAAAAAAAATATTCTGACACATTTTGGCAATAAACTCAAATACTGTACCAAAAAAAAAGGTAATGTTTTTAAATCCCAGCAAAGCAAATAGAGAGTGGTTAAAACCCCTATAACACACCAGTATGTATATTCTATTACATTTCACCCACTAAACAAAATCTTTTCAAAGTCAAAGGCTAAGTTGGAGTGCATCAAATGTAACTTTTTCTATTATTTAATTTAACTTTAGTTAAAGGTCTCAGGTTTGATTCCTTTCATGGTCGGAAATTTAATAATTGGTGAGATGTGAGGTTTACCTTTACCCTTTCAGAGTGATGAATTGATGACCGAGGTCTGTGTGATATGTCGGTTCTAGATTTAAGTCACTTTATAAGTTGTGTGCTGATATAATAATTTGGTTTAAAAAGTTTAATATCGCAGATAAAATTAAAAGTTAATCAAATCTTTTATTATATTTTAGTATATCTTGTAGGTTTTGGTTTATATCTTTAATGTGTTTGCTTCTTCCTTTATGATGTTTTGTTAGTGATACTTTAATTGTTGGAATAGTGATCTCAGAATATTGATGTTAAAAAAAACTAAAATAATCCTAAAATACGGTGTATTAGAAATTTTATTGTTTCTCAGAAAAGCTGAAAAAATTCCACTAACTTTAAATAGCCGAATCCAGAATAATATAATTTTTTGCAACCATTAACAATTTAGAACACTTTTCTTAAAAAACTTTGCTATTATAGGTGACGTCAATTCTAGAAAATAATCCTTGTTTCTCAGTCTGCTGAAGGAGAGATCAGTGTTTTCAGTTTTTTTACAACAAACCTTTTTTTAACCAAATATAAAATAAATATTGCTTTTGTAGCAATGTTTAGATTAGTTTAATTTTTCTATACATAGTAAACTCATCACTTCTTGGATATTTGTCCTGAGAATCATGGGAGTTTAACAGAAGGTTTTTTTTAATCAGGAGAAAGGTTTCTGTAAAATTCTGTGATTATCATGACAATGAGCAAAAATTGTTGAAATTACTATTCGTAGAAAAATAAAATAAAATAAAATATGGCCACTGAATCAATATTTTATTTATTTTGGACCAAAAACATGTTATAAAATTGATAAAAATATAAATTTTCTTGAGATACCTTCCATCTCAATTTGAATTTTACCGGCATTGGTGGCCATACTAACTAAACGTCAAGTTAGTCTAGTCTGGTTTGTCGGTGACGATGAAATATGTGTCCGAATCCTACCTGGGTGTAACCCCACCCTCCTCCCCAATGATTTCCCAACTCCCTTCAATATTATCAAGAGTCTTTGGCTCAGATAGGTAATGCTAGACAACCCTCTTCAGAAAATGGACAGAGGTGTTACAGTCCATAGTCAGGCATCCTTGGTCATATATTTATATTATATTTTCTCCAAAATAATGATTTGGCTAGTCAAAATGCGAATAATCTCAACAAATAGTTGATATAAGGTATAAAACAAACTTTTATTATTTAGATTGTCAAAAGAATACACTGGGAAACTGTCCAAGTGAGGAAACTTATTCCAGAAGTTAAGATAACGACAGGACTAGCTCGTTGGATTATCATACTTACTCGGCATTAACTCAGCTGAATGTCATAGAGGGAAACTCCACATTGTAATTTTCAAATGGTTTCACTTGTATTGGTGCGGATGTGAATGAAAGCTTCAAGATCATCTTCGCAAATTTGGGCACATTTCCTCTGAAATTATATAACTCTCGTCTCTACTCTATTAGTGTAATTCAAATGCAAATAGCCCGGACAAGCAGTGAGACGTGGGGTGGACGAAATATATTCCTACCCTCTCTTCAGGTGAACGAGAAATTGAGATGCAAATTGTGTATTTTAGAAAGGCGTTGACCATACTTCCGCTGGCTGCATTGTTGAGTTGTTTGTAGAGCTGGTGTTTATGCCGGTGGCTGGATGATACAATCTTGTGGCAATAAATGATCAAATGCTGCGCTGATCGTTAATCCTTGATGAGTCCCAAATGTATACACCAGGGTGGCCTCTGAATTTCTACGAAGAAGGGTAATAACTCATGAGTTGATGGTCTATGAAATATTTTTATATACATCAAAAATCGTTGTTTTTTTGAGGTTTTTTTTTACTGAAAGACAATGTATTGTAGCTTGCAAACGTTGCATGGACTAGATTTGTGTCACATTTGAGGTATTTTTAGGTGTATATGATTTGCCATTATTATTATTATTGTTATTATTATTGTTATTATTATTATTATTATTATTATTATTATTATTATTATTATTATTATTATTATTAGCATCACGTCTTCATACCTATTCGTGATATACGCTCTTACGCTAATGTGTAATGGTAGGATGATTGTGAGTTGAAATGGAGGACCTACAGTTTAACGTGGGATCCGAACCACGGTGGAGTCCTGGCATTCCACACACATTAACACGTCTTGTCAGAGGTAAATCGGCCAGTGTTCAAATTCTCATGGTAGGTCTGAACAAGAATTGAAATGCATAATTCTCAACTGATTAAATCAACAATCAGCGGAAACTATAAATATTCTTAAAATACACGTATTAGTAGCGAAAAATAAAATTAAAGACTGTTTAAAAACTTTAAGATAAAATTTAATGTAATTTGTTTTTAATTTTGCATTCAAATATTTAACTGAATGACTTGTAGATGTACACTCCACTAACCCCGAAAGGTAGAAATCTTACCTTGATATATTACACTCTGAAAACCTATCTTATAAGCTACAGACAGCATAGTGGAATAAATCAAGGTAAGCTTTCTAGCTTCTATCTAATGTCGTGAACTGAGTGCATGCCTGAATTTTCTTTTTGGACTCTGGCCAGTGATCAACAGACCTCACTCACTCTGAACAACGCCGCTTTAACTTCTTTCCTAAATGGCTTATAAAAGTCGACTTGATTTATAGGTTTACGTGTCCAGACTTTTCTCTAAATCGAGGCGATGAAGTCAATGAAGTCATCATATACAAGACAGTCCCGATTAAACGTCGTTTCCGTTTGCGCTCTGACGCAACTTCTTCCAAACTGATTATATCAATAGCCATACCTCTGTGGGGTTTTATTCTTGAGGATGAATAATTTTGTTAGGTAAAAATAATATGGTCGTTTATAGGATATAAAAGTATAGCTTAACTGCCGTACTCTAATGGTACCAGTCAAACTTTATGCTTGTGCGTATTAGATACACTTAGAACCGAAGTCTCTTACATACACTTGCATGCAGGTACGCACGCCCCCCTCATTACAATTTTAATCACGTAATATCTCACTGGTCAGTGTCTTTGCGTGCTCACTGTCAAAAATTGATTTACATTTCTAACAAATGATTTAATTCCCCACCAAAAATTATCAAAAACAATAATCTACATATATACTAATATTATAAAGAGGAAAGATTTGATTTTTTGTTTGTAATGGATAAATTCAAAAACTACTGGACCGATTTTAAAAATTCTCCTTTCACCAATATAAAGCTACATCATCAGCGAGTAACATAGGCTATATTTTATTTTGAAAATTTAATTGATTCCTCATAAAAATGTCAATAGTATATTATATAGTTGTTGGAAAAAAAAGTTGTTGAAGGGAAGTGGGGTTGGTGA
>CABEEJ010001977.1:81884-119239 GCA_901482245.1 Timema douglasi
AAAAGGAGACCTTCGTGCCAAACACGGTCGAAGGCCTTTGCCACGTCTAGAAAGACAGCACCAGTTAGCCTGTTGATGTTAAAGTTTCTCGTGACCTGCTCCACGAGCCGGACAAGTTGGTGGGACGTAGCGTGTCTCGCCCGAAAGCCGAACTGCTCATCCACCAAGATGCCCGCCTCGTGAACATGTCGGGTCAGTCTCACTACTCTACATTGGCACTGAGTACAGTGAGGAACTCGTCACAGACGGCTCAGAGAACATGAAGTGTGGAACGGCCCAGGCAGTAGAGAGGGCGGTTGGCGTGGTCGGTGCAAATGCGGAGAAAATACGCAAGAGCCGAACAGTGAAGAACAACAATCTTCCACGCAAAAGCTTGTACAATTCCTATAAATTATACCTTCCTCATTCCTTAACACTTTTACGTAATTATTACATATGCGTATAGCCCGAAAGTGTATTGAGACGTGGTAACAACAACAAAAACTATCGTTGTGTAATTGAATATAGTTGGTTTTTCAACTAAGGGGGGAAGGGATTAAATAGGAGGAATACCTATTCATTTTAAGTAGTAGCACACCTGTATCGCATTATCAGGATACGCCACTGGTTGGTTACCTAAAGTTACAAATGTTCAAAATTACCACCATCAGCACCAAAGCATTCCTCGTTTTCCAATAATATTTAACGTTTCTAGAACAATAAACGTGGTCTCGCCATTTTCATTTATATTGTTGTGATGCAATCTGACGGAATGTACTAAACTACTGAAGAAGGCAAGGGTAAAGCAATGCCATCTAACATTCACGCTATCATTTTTATTTCATTGAGTTACTCTGTATTATAAAATTTAAAAAAACATTCACTCTATATATACCTTATAGGAGGGACTGTAAAGGATTGATGAAAAAAGTAATAATCTGTCTGTAAACATTTTATAAAATACACTTTTTTTTAAAGTACTTAAATTTATTTTACCTTAAGTAATAATATAATTTTAAATTTTTGATTAAACGGGTGAAAACAACAAAAACTTACACATAATTTAATACTAAATAAATATGAAATAAACGCTTGGCGATGCCATATCATTGTAGTTAATACAAACAGCTAGTAGAAAATTCACCCTTTTAGTAAATAAATTCATAAAATGATTTTCCACCTATAATTTATTATTATTATTTATTATTTAGCACCGCATCTTACTACCCGTTCGGGTTATACGCTTTAAAGTACTAATTACGCTAATGGATTAGTAATTAGGAAGGTTGAATTAGAGGAAGTGAACCCGCATTTGCGTGGAGAGAGAGTGGAAAACCATTTGGGAAAAACAACCCCCAGTTCACCCGACCGAGATTCGAACCTTGATCTCTCCGTCCTCAGCAGTTGAGCTTAACACGACTAGCGCGTTAGCCAACTTCGCCACCGAGGCGGGTCACCTATAATCAAAGTCAAATACTAATTTTTTCAAACTTACTAACATAATCTAGATATTTCAGATGTACTAGTACCTCAATTTCTTTTTAAATAAAACTATATGACTGTGACCCGCCTCGGTGGCGTAGTTGGCTAACGCGCTAGTTTCATCTTAAGCTAGATTGCCGATTACGGTGAGATTGAGATTCGAATTTCGGTCGGGTGAACTGAGTTGGTTTTTCCTAAATGGTTTTCCACTCTCCCTCTCTCCTCTATATTCAACCTTACCAATTCCTAACCCATTAGTGTAATTAGTACTTAAGCGTATAACTCGAACGGGTAGTAAGACACGGTGCTAAGTATTATTATAATTATAATTACGATACGACTGTGGTTCTCAAAATAATACAATGCGCATGAGTACTATTTTAGATCAGGCAAGAAATATGTCGGTCTTACCAAGGACAGTTGGAAGGTACACACACAAAACACCAGCAAAGTTGACAACATGTCGGCGCAAACTATGGGATGAATTATTTCCTCCAGTTGGCTGCATACACTGGAACATAGTAAAACAACCAACTTCACGGTGTCAGCCCGCAAGCGAGCTAAGCCGAGTGATTAGCGATGACAATGCCAACATTTGCGGATCAAAGGTGTCGTGTGGTCAGCAAAACGAGCCCTACGGCCGTTAATCTCAGTTTTCTAAACCGGATCTGCTACTTTATTCAAGTAGCTCCTCATTTGTTCTCGTGAGGCTTATTTTAACCCTCGTTATAGACCCATTGATTCACAGATACATTGTGTAAGCGCCAGGGATCGAACCCGTGAGCTCTGACCACTAGACACCTAATTTAATATATTGTTAAATATTATTAGTATTATGTTTAAACATGCATCAAAGCTAATACTATTAGTGCGGGTTTTCAGCTTTTACTTGTCTTAAAAAGCAGGTAAAAATTGGCTTAAGCTATCATCCATCAACTAGGGATGTTTCTGGAGGCCTTGACCATACTACAGTAGCCCCATTGCTTCTTTGGTGCTGACTGACAGTTTTAAAAAGCTGCCAGACCAAATTACATATCCCTACGCCAAGCCAGATGATCTGCAAAAAACATTTGTTTAGCAGCTGTCACGTTTGACAGTCAAAATTTAGGTATGTACCTAAATTTTGACTGTCAGAAGTCAGCTGTGAGCTGTCAGTCAGCACCAAAGAAGCCATGGGGCTACTGTACATATAGACAATAATTCTTAGAACTAAGTTACATTTTAACTAACGCTCAGTGTCAGAGCCACTTCATTACATTTGTTTTAAAAGTGATGTCCAACACATCCTACAATAACAGCATCTACCTACTTTTCTCTTCGATGCATAGAGGCATTGCCGTAACTAAGCTGGTACACAGGCAGGCACAGGGCCCAGGACAAAGCGAGCCGTGGAATTTAACTGACTGAAAATTGGTTAAATATAATAATAATATTTTAAACTTATAAATTTCGCCGCCGTGTGCGGTTCAGATGTCGGTGAACAGAGTGCGTTGAGGGGGCCCAAGAGACTTTTAAAATTAACTTAAGATTTATTTTATATCGATCCTCAGACAGGAACGATCATTCTATCTTTCCATAATTTCGAATGAATATCGGTAAATATATTAATTAGGATGGATGATGATGATGTAATTAATTAATTTGCTAAAATGAAAGCCAGAAAAGTGTAATTAAAATAATTAGTTTTATTTATAAACACATGTGAATGATCTTTTATATTTCTTGTTTAATCAAAAGTTATTTATAAACAATTATAATTGTTATATTGTATTTGTATTATTCTGGTTCCCTTATCCTCTCCAAATAAGCAGGGGGGGGGGGGNAAGCTAGTTTTAGCAGCGTTAATAAAAGCTCCATCTATATAGAGAGAAAATTGTACACAGGATTTGATGTACATTTAGAGATCGTTCGCAAATGTATATTATTTATTTTAAATTGTGAACCCCTCAATAGAAATTTGCTAAAATTATATATTTCTCACAGTATTCTTAGTAATATTTTGAGCGATTAACAAAGAGGTGACCCGCCTCGGTGGCGTAGTTGGCTAACGCGCTAGTCGTGTTGAGCTCGACTGCTGAGGACGAGGAGATCGAGGCTCGAATCTCGGTCGGGTGAACTGGGGGTGGTTTTTCCTAAATGGTTTTCTACTCTCCCTCCACGCAAATGCGGGATCACTTACTCTAATTCAACTTTTCCAATTCCTAATCCATTAGCATATAACCCGAATGCGTAGTATTATTATTATTAGCACCGCGTCTTACTACCCGTTCGGGTTATACCCACTTACGCTAATGTGCAATGGTAGGGTGAATGTGAGATGAAATGAAGGACCTACAGTTTAACGTGGAATCCGAACCACGGTGGAGGCCTGGCATTCCCCACATTCACAAGATGTCTTGTCAGAGGTGAATGAAGGGTTTGGTAATCAGATAAATCTTTGCCGGGACCGGGGATTGAACCCTGGACGCCAGCATAGAAGTCTGACACCTTACCCCTAGACCACCAGGTCACCCGAATGCGTAGTAAGACGCGGTTCTAAATAATAATAATAATAAAGAGGTGCATACATCTAATAGCATAATTATGGTGCACAGAAAAAGATGTGTTAGGAGAAGATAATGCCTGTGCCATGTTTGTTTGGACCCAGTTTTTTTTTCACTAATCAATGATTATGTCACATTAGGTTTTTTAAATAAATATGACATACCTTAGTAAACACTGGCTGTATTGAATGCACAATTTGAGATCCTGTTCCATCTGAATGCTTATTTTGTGGTGTAACCAGTCACAATCACAACTTTCATACAACCCAATTAGATCGTCTCGATGGCTGTTTTGGAGTCTCGACAAAAATGTCTTAAGAGAGCGCACCCGCCTCACCCTCTCTGATAAGCTTCTTCTGTTATTTCTGGACCTAATCTGAATATATTCGCCTGTTCTTGGCGAATATGTTTTTTTCGCCATCTTGATAAGAGGACGGGCCTTCCTTGTGTTATACAGTTTATAATCTTTCTGTTTCAACTCGCTTGAAAGCCCCTCCATTTCCTTGTTTATGACCTTTTTGATTGAAGCCTCTATGACGTTCTTTAGAGCATATTGAAGAATCTTGAATCGATGAATGATATGATAAAGCACTGCGTATAATATGGTGTTTATCACTATATAGTACATGATGTGGATGAATAGAAACGTCACCTGATAGGCGTACGTCAGTTGATAGGTGGGGTATGTTGTCACGTCAAACGGCCACCAGCACTTGAGGGGTAGACCCTCTTCGATGATGTTATGTTCACTGTTATATTTTAGCGGGATATTGGGAAAAGAGCCCGACGTAATGACGTCAGTGACTGGGCTGAGACTATACGTGCAGCAGAGCAAGGCAGCCCCAAGCCAAGACACCAAGAGACACTTCTGAACTCGATTATCCAGAGATTTTATGGATAAATGCTCAGGGATGTTGATATGTGCTTCGATTTTCAGAAATATGTCATCAAAACTTTTAATCAACCGATTGAGGTCACGCCTCTTACTGAGTATTCTGTAAAGCTTTACCATGGTATTAATACCTGTAACGAAATAGAACGAGGCCCGAGTGAACCTCTGTATATCGGTAAGGTGTAAAAGTATTGTGACGCACCAAGCAAACGAATTGATGGATAGACAGATAAAGAGGAAGGCGACGTATACCCGCCTGACGACGCTATTTTCAAAAATGTCATAGACACCCATAATTTTGAGAGCTGTTATCACCATAGGGAAGAACTTCATGTTTTTAATCCGATGAACTTTATTTTATAACCTATATTAGTTAATCCACCGTTTTCACTTCTAAATCAAACTGAACACAATTCAATTTATATCAATTATATTCAATTTATATGAAACTTGACACGGAACCAAGTCAGTTTCAAGTACTTTAAAAAAAATCATATTTGGGTATTTCTCTTGAAATAAATTTCGTGACGAGGTTGTGTCTTTTTTTTTTCGATAGTCTTAATTGCAACGTGAGTGTAAGCCTACTTAACTCTATTTTAATCCTTTAACCACTGAAAAGCTGTAAGATTTGGCTATCACTAATTTTAATTAATAATTCTTTCTACGCTACACTAAAAAATTATGATTTACTAAATTATTATTGTCTGGTGCATTTTCTGGCTATTAGCGACTTAAATTAATTCGAGTGTATGATACACAACAGCCAGATCGTCAATCATTTATCTCTGTAAAATGGAACAAACCAAATTTCATAGTCGATAAACTTAGGTCTTATCGCTAATCCAACCCAAAATCTCAATCTCAATATAAAGACACGCCAGCAATTGAGCTAAGGTGCTTGTAAGTACAGTGCATTCAATGCTTACTGTAATTAATCTGTCAAGTACAAGACATGCATATTATGTTTGCTCGCTATTTGAAAAGTCAGATAAGTCGAGGCACGAGTATGTAACTGAGCCTTTTTAAACCCATTCGTAAACTACTGATGGATATAACGTTGAATTCACACGTTCACTGAAATAGAAGAACATAAGAGAAAGGTTGTTTATGATGAGCGTTAAACTAGCTAGGATTTCTGTGTGATATACTGTGTCATCTCAACACAAGTTGAAATAGTTTCAGTTTTGTCCTACATACACCACAAACATGCTTGATAAAACCAATCAAAGTAAAAATAGTTGTGTTCCTAAAAAGCTGTGAGTCACTTTCTATAAACAAAACAAAGCAAGATTTTGGTAGTCGATGGTGATGAAGGGAATAAAGTGTAATAAATATAATTAGGGTATAAATGTATTTAATAGTATCCCTTTGAGAAAAAATAAAATCGGGCAAAAGAATCCGAAAATCTGTGGGAGTAAATTTCTATAAGCATCCGAGAGTCACATTCGTAAGATTATGTTTCATGTTTGTAATATTCTAAAGTGTATTTGGTTTATTTGATAAACGTCTTGTTTACATTAAATACTTTAGTAAATATTAAGTCGTTCATAACAGCACCTATATAATTTCATACTTATTACTTATTCTTGAATAGAGAAATCTGAAGGTTCTACTGTTTTCTCTAACTATCGGGTCATAGCACAGAAACCAAACTTTTATTAACTTATGGCATACAGCTATCTTTTTTAACGCCGCGTCTTTCTACCTGTCCAGATTATATGTATATGTAGACTACTAATTACGATAATGTGTTAGGGATAAGAGAGATTGAATTTAGAGGAACTGTACCCACATTTGCGTGGGAGAATCGAAAACACTTTAGGGGAAAACCTCATTTTACCTGACCGGGATTCGAACTCTGAAATCCTTATCATTGGCAAACTAATATATTGTGAGAGTGACGTCTTAGACAATGAGGCCACTGAATCTAGTAGCTATTTGTTAACATAGCTCTAACATGCTTCGGTGTCCGCATGGTCTGAGGCATCACTCTCTTGAGACGTAGACAGGGACATCGGGGTTTGAATACCGGTCGGGTGAACTGAGGGTTATTTTTACAAACTGGTTTTCCACTCTACTTCCATGCAAATGTGGGTACACGTCCTCTAAATCCAACCTTAATTCACTATCCCTAACACATAAGCGTAATTAGTAGTCTACACATACAGATAACCTGAACAGGTAGTAAGAAGCGGTGATAAGAAAACAACAAAAAACATCACTGTAAGCTTTCATTTTGTGAGAAGACATTTCTGGTTTTTCGCGAGCTTGTGTTTTGCTACCCTACTCAATAAATGTAAGTTCTGCCAGGGACAAACCGATTGAGGCGTTCCTTCCTTTGAAATTACTATTTAAAATGTATTTTTGTATTTCTCCTCAATGTCTTAGCTAATAGCTAAAAAGAGTCTTGCATAATTTCAATGCGCTAAATTCCCAACTATGTGTATGTTTTAACTTTAAATTACTGATTCAGAGTTTAAAAAAAAATGACTCTGCCCATATCCTTTGGGTTGAAGAGGGAATGCTACACCACGAGCCACCACAGATAAAAACCTCCTCTGAAATAAATTTATTGATGCGATTCTCCGTTATATTTTCAGTGAACGCGTGAATCAAGCTTAACGTTATGAAATAAAATTATTCTTTGGACATTAAAAAAAATGAATGGATTATTGTTAAAATATAAATCCCAGTAGCGATAAAGTAGCGAAAGTATTTGGAGTTATTTATAATGGTAGTCACTTTATATTTATATTAATCAAATCACAAATGCTTCAAAATCAACAGACGGCTGCAAAATATACGCTCATACTTGTAGAGAGTAAATATCTGACTTTCTGTCTTACTGCGACAAGTCTTCATTTAAATAATACTCCCAAATATAAACAAGTTTCTTGAATACAAATGAAAGTAATTAAAACTACATCAAAACATCACATTAACATTTAAAAGTAAACTATTAACATTTCACTATCATATAAAAGTTTGCGGATATTAATTAGTTTTTCAAGTCTTCAATTTTAGATTAAAAACGTTTCCAAACGTTTTTTCTCGTCTAAAATAATTATGGTTTCAGAAACACGCATAAATGTATACTAAAGCTAATATTAAATTGATTTTTCTATTTCAAACCGGATTTCTATCGAAGCAAAATAAGTCTTGATGAAACATTACTTCGTGCACTTTAAAAGAATGTTAATTTAATAATCTTAATCTACGATTGATAGTTTCTACGATGTTAACAAGCTTATTGATATATTTTACAGTGGAGAGAAAAATATAGGCAAAATAAACCACGCGTAGTATTTTTTTTTTGTGGCGTAACACTCTTATGTGAATCTGTTTTTAAATAACTAGCGGTTTGACCCGTTCTACGCACAGGTAAGCTGCATAAAAACTATATCAAACTAGGACGTTTAACGTCAGGTTACAAACCTTTTTATAATACCGGCTTGAAAAACCTGAGTTGATTTAAAACCAGATATAGCGCTCATTGGTCAGGTATCCAGAGGAATACATTTCCGTGTGAGGCATGCAGAGCAGAGCATAATGTATGTTTGGTCAAATAGGACCCCAGAGGGCGAGAAAATATCACAGGTTGTTTTAAGCAGGTTTGCTTCCCTTACAACACCCCACGACACTGGATGACATAGAAATGTTGTAGTAATTTATTTTAAAAAAACTCAACAATGCAGGCCTACGGTGTTTGTATATTTAAAAACATAATATATTGTTTACTCGCTAAACAAAGCTAATCTTATTTCCATGGTGACCACAAATTTTTAAGTGATTCTCTAGGATATAAGAAATGGATCTATTTTTGAATAGTTGTAGATCCTAAATACAGTAATTGTTAAGACATCCAGTACCAAACAAATCTAGCTTGGTATCTAGAACACCTTAAGATGTCTTAGAATGAATGATAGAATATGAAATCTAACAAGAATGACGCTGCTACAACACCAGACACCCAAGGGGAGGATCCAGTTCCTGGGCGCAAGACCACTGTCCTAGAGAATCATGGCTATACTTTGGGACGCACCATTGGTTCGGGATCATACGCCACCGTAAAGGTAACACACATTAAAAATGACCCGCTTAAGTGGTTGCATGATCTAAGGCGTCACTCTCGCAATAGACTGGATTGCTGATGACGGGATTGGGGTTCAATACCAATCTGGTGCACTGATGTTGGTTTTCCACTCTCCCTCCAAGAAAATGTCGGTACACTTCCACTATATTCACCCTTCCTAGTCCTTAACTCATTTAAAGTAATTGGTACATAGTTGTATAACCCGAACATTTAGTAATATGGGGTTAAAAATATAATGTTATGTCAGTAGAAACAGCACCCAACATAAACAAGTATTCTAATTTATATCAGAAATCATGAGAACACAGAACCAGGTTATCAAATATTTGTCATGTTTCCTCTATTTAAGTTAATATTGTCCAACACCTTAGCTCAGTCTGTAGTGTGTCCGTCTACTGAGATAAGGGTCCCGGGTTCATTTTCTGGCATGGCAGAAAAATACATCATTGGTGAAATGTGGGTTACCCCCCTTTAGGTTCTAGGATGATGAATTAACTGCCGGGCTGGGGGCTGGATGTTGTGTTGACTAAGAAAGTGCTTGTTAAATACCTCAAATAAATGAAATAAAGCATTTATTATGTTCATATAGACACAACAGTTAAATTAATCTAAATTCAACCTTCCTCAGCTCTAGCATATTAGTGGGTAATTAGTAAATACGCGTAAAACCTAAATGGGTAGTAAAATGCAGTGCAGGAAAAGTATAATTTTAGAAAAACATTAATCTGAAATTGCAATGGCCTAATTTAGATTAGTAAGGGTAATTAGGTTTCTAGTGGCTAATAAACTCATCAACAATGGAATATTTTTAAAAAATATAATAATTACTCAATTATAACATAAAAGGATATTTATTTTTTAATTTAAATTGTGTTGTTCTTTAATGCTTGTTGTATTAAGGTAGCACGCTCAGAACGTCATGAGTGTGACGTAGCGGTCAAAATTGTGTCAAAGTTCCAAGCACCTGCCGACTACCTAAAGAAGTTTCTGCCAAGAGAAATAGAAGTTGTTAAGGGTCTAAAACATCAAAACTTAATAAGATTTCTGCAGGCCATTGAAACAACCCATAGGTAAAGCTGACACATTACCAAAAACATGTGTAGTTAATTCATATTTTATATTTCATCAAATATGTTACACCCTAATCACAATATTAAAAGAAACATGGGACCATCAATGGAGATCCAAGGTAGTTTAAGGAATAAAAATAAACGTATTTCTTTATTTCTAAATAATTAATTGTAAGCATGCAAAAGTTTATTAAGAGACTAGATACATATCTGAACGATAGTAAAAAGTTGCTAATTATTGTTTCGCATGTCATCAACTCTGACACCCCTGCGGGGCAGGGTTTAGGATAGTCACGCAGTAAGCCCTGCTTGTCGTAAGAGGCGACTAAAAAGGGAGGATTTTGTGCAGGATGTACCTCGTGCAGGACAAACCTATCCTATATCTTTCCTTTCACACTATTTTATTCTTCCTTCTATTTCACTCCCTTTTTTTCACTTTTCCCCCTTCATTTTATCTCTTCTTACTTATTTCTTCCCCTCCCCTGTCGTTCAGTCCTGCACAGTGACTTTTGGCCCCTCCATTGAAGACCATCGCAGCGAACACGACTCTCCTCGGTTTATTATTGGATACCACTGCTTTGAGCTCCTGAATGAAAGTGCGCCGGTTGTAATATCTTAGTAGAAGGGCCTTGGGGATGACAATAACCGGGTACCCTACTTTGAGAAAAGATCGATTGCGTTCATGAGGGCCCGGACGTAAAATTGGCACTTTCCTACAACCACTTGCTGCGACGACCTATCTCTCGGCGATGCCCTATGCGAAGGTTGTCATGTCTAGCGTCGTATAGGACCTCTCGTCGGGACAGTTAACAGGGCCATATGTGGTAGTACCAACTTGGATCACCCTGGGTCTACGATCCGAGTGCTGTGTAAGTTGTCCCCAATTATGGCATGGCCGATAATATTGTCGCCACTGGCACCGTACTGCCAAACCCTGCTGGCAATTCAGTGCCTGGCCCCTCACAGGGCCGTAATATTGATAAGAGGCGGAAACGGGTAAGGCCGTCTAGCCCTGTCATGGTGGAAACCCAGGTAATGATGAGGCCGCAGCCCCACTTCCTGGTGATGTCTCGAGACGATGCATATGGAAACATTAAGCTCGTCAGCCCATTTATCCTCGATAGAGCGATAAATGGTGCAGCAAAATCAGACGGTTCTATAAGTAAATTGCGTGATGTCAATATTTTGATTCAGACTGAAACTGACGTCCAGTCCTCCAACATCATGGTTACTACTGAAATACCGTCGAGTAATACGGCCCCAATACCGGTGAAGGTGGAACCTCACGGGTTCCTCAATGTTTCCAAGGGAGTGGTCACTTGTTTTGACCTCGACTGCGTGAGCATTGAGGAGATCTGTGAGGAGCTTTCCCCCCAGCATGTCACCGAAGTGTACCGTATTGTCACAAAAAAGAATGGACAAGAAAAGAAGACGGATACGTATATCCTCACATTTGCGACTCCTACCCTTCCGAAGGAGGTCCGAGCAGGTTTCCACGTGCTCAGGGTCCGGCCGTATGTCCCTAACCCTCGGCACTGTTTTCAGTGCCAGGAATTAGGGCATGTGAAGCTGCGATGCCGTGGTAAGCCAACCTCTGCGGATTGTGAACAGGAGGCTCACGAAACACAATGCGAGTCTCCTAAATACTTCGTCAACTCTAAGGGTCCGCATTACGCCTGGTCTCGGGCCTGTCCAAAATGGAAGGTAGAGAAGAAAGTCCTGGAGATACAATCCGAAAAGAAAATCCCATATGCCCAGGCACGCAAGGATTACGTATCTAGTCAGGCTCCGGTATTTCAAACTTCATATAGCCGGATTGTCAGTCAGAATATAAACTGTCCCAACTGCCATTGCACAGTTAATCTTGCAAAGATGTCATCGCGACCTGTGCCATTGGTTTCTTCTCGAGACATTTATAGTGATTCCGCGTCAACCTCTGTGGCGAATAAATTTTTAAATGAGGCCAAACCGCCACAAAGGTCGTCTCCCCCATCTATACCACCGAGGAGACCTCCTCGATGAACCCCCCGAGCCCGCCTCGTGTGACCCCCCCACCCCCTGAGCATTCCTCGGGGTACTAAAACACGGATGGCAGTTGTTGAGCCTCTTACACCCACCTCTGGGCGTCCAAAGGTTGGGATGAGATGCGGAACAGGTGAGGCCGCTAAAGCGAGTCCCACTGGTGCCTTGAGGAAGGACCAGCGAGAGACCGCCGACAATATTACAATAAAGAAAGCGTCGAAGGCATTAACAAAGCCTTCACCTAAGGGTCCAACAGCCCAGTCTCTCAGAGACAAACCAAAGCCTCTCCTGAAGCGGGAGGTCCAGGACAGACTGGGAAAGGCAAAAGAACCTTAAAAAGACCTCAACCAATTTCTAATTTTAAGAGATAGCGTCATGGATTGCGAGGGTAATTAAATCATAGATTAATAAAGTATGTCGCTACTACAATGGAATTGTAGAGATGTATATGCTCGTGTTGAAGAAATTAAACAAATTTCTTCCCTGCATCCTTCCTTCTTGTGTTTGCAGGAGACCCTCTTCCGCCTAAATGACAACCCGATGCCTCGTGGGTACGATGTGTATCGTACCGATAAGCCTTTCTTTGATCGGGCTAGCGGAGGTGTGGCTATATTCGCACGCAGCAATATATCCATAAGAATATTAATATCGTTTCTGATCTCCAAGTGATTGTTGTGTGAGTCTCCCTTGCTTTGGAGATGACTGTATGCTGCATATACCTCCCGCCATGGTAACGTATTTCGAAGAGGAGCCTAGAGGCCCTCTTTATGCAACTTTCCGCCCCCTATAACACCTTGGGGGACTTTAACGCGCATAACCTGGTGTGGGGATCTAATTTTACAGACGCCCATGGAAGGACGGTAGATGATATTCTTGTCTCGGGAAACCTGGTGTTAATGAACACCGGGACCAAGACACACTGCTCTACCTTTAATGGTGTATCCTCTGCCATCGACCTAACCTTATGTAGTCTCGGGATTGCTGCCCACTTTCTTTGGGAGTTGCACTCAGACTTATGTGGCAGTGATCATTTTCCCATTCTGCTCTCACCACTTCAAGATCCTCCAAGTACAACGCGAATACCCCAATGGGTGCTAAAACGTGCTGACTGTGATAAATTCCTGACGTCGATGTTAAGGCTGGGAATTTTACTTCGACGGTCATCTTGGCGGCGAGTGCTTCCATCCCTAAATCCGCGCCACCATCCGGTTCCCTGTTGGAACGAGGAGTGTCGGATGGCTATTTCTGACCGTCGAAGGGCCCTACGTCTCTTCCATCGACGTCCTACTAAAGAAAATCTGGAGTCATTCCGAATTCTACGCGCTCGATCTTGCCGTGTTATTCGAGAAAACAGAAGAAAGTATTGGAGAAACTATGTTTCAACCTTTACAATTACCACTCCCACAACTAAGGTTTGGGACAATATTCGTAAATTAAGTAGTAGCAAAAATTCAATTAATAGTATACCTGCCCTCATGTCTAACGGTTCGCTTGTATCCTCCCCTGGGGAGGTTGTCAATGTATTGGGCTCGATGTTCGCCGCTATTTCTAGCACTGCGAGCTACTCTAACGAGTTCGCGGTGCATAAGCGGAACATCGTGCACCTTACTATTGATTTTGGCCAAAGTCGGGGGGAGGATTATAACTCCCACTTTACTAAAGAGGAACTTATCTATGCCCTGTCCCAGGCGGGCAACACAGCTTCTGGCCCGGATGACATCCATTATGAAATGTTGCGCCAACTACCCCCTGCCGAACGAGCGTTCCTCCTAGACCTCTACAATTGTGTTTGGGAATCTCGTCAGTTTCCAACACTGTGGAGGCAAGCAACCGTCATCCCAATATATAAAAGTGGCAAGGATAAATTACAACCAACTATTTATAGACCTATAGCATTGACTAGTTGTGTATGCAAAATATTAGAAAAAATGATCAATAAAAGATTTATATGGTATTTAGAATCCCGCAATCTACTATCTGATATGCAATGTGGCTTTCGTCGTAACCGATCCACGGTGGATCACCTTGTTCGCCTTGAGACAGCAGTTCGTTACGCCTTCCTTCATAAACAACATCTCTTGGCAGTCTTCTTTGATTTGGAGAAGGCTTACGACACCACCTGGTGGTACGGCATTTTAAAAACCCTGTTTAAATAGGGGGTTCCGGGGGAACCTCCCTATTTTTATATCTAATTTTATGTCCGATAGACACTTCCGGATAAGTTTAAACAACACCTTATCCGATAAATTTATTCAAGAAAACGGGGTGCCTCAGGGTAGTAATTTAAGCCGTACGTTGTTGGCTATTGCGATAAATGGCATTGTAGACAACCCGCACTTACCTGTTCGTTCATGCCTTTTGGTGGATGACTACGCAATTTACTGCAGTTCATCGAGTCTCCACAGGGCTGAACGGCAGATACAATTAGCTGTCAACAATCTATGGATGTGGGCATCGCGTAGTGGCTATACCTTCTCAGTGGCCAAGACGACGGTCGGCCACTTCCATAGATTACGCGGAATACAGCCAGCCCCCAATATTTTAATTAACCACGTTGTTTTACCAGTCTCGGGGAGCGTAAGGTTCCTGGGAATTTTATTTGATTTCAAACTAACTTGGATCCCCAACATCAAAGACCTGAAAGCGAGGTGTATAAAAGCTCTCAACCTGCTCAAAGTGGTTAGCAGCCGATCCTAGTGTGCAGATATGGAAACCTTGATGTGCCTGTATAGGGCCTTGGTAAGATCTAAACTAGACTATGGCAGTTTTGTCTATGGATCAGCGAGACCCTCGGCGTTAAAGATACTAGATAGTATCCACCATATTGGCATACGACTGGCTACTTGTATGAAACCAAATGGCGTAGTACAAGGCTGGTTGGGATCCGGACGCTATTGGTTTTCGACACTTGTGGGATAGTCCTGCCAAAGGCTATCGCTACATCACCAGGTCGAGTTTCTCCCTGGAATATACGCTTCCGAAATTCCATTTTGATCTTGCCAAGTTCCCTAAAGCGACCACCCCAAACTTTGTATATGAGATGACCTTCTACGAGCTCCTCTCCATTCGCTTTCACGGATTCAAGCGCGTCTACACTGATGGTTCTAAATCTGGAGCCTCCGTGGTATGTTCTTTTGTTATGGAAGGGCCCAATTTTAAATTTAGTTTACCTGAAGAAACCAGTGTTTATACGGCTGAATTGTATGCCATTTTTAAATCTCTGTGTTTTGTATACTGAAATAGTCACGGTTCTGTTCTCATCTGCACGTATTCCGTGAGTGCTCTGTTGGTATTGTCCACTCTCTACTCCTGTAATCCCCTCGTGCAGATGATACATGAGCAGATTTTAAAAATTGATTCATTAAACACTCAGCTCACTTTTTTCTGGATTTCTGGTCACGCTGGTTTTTCAGGAAATGAACTGGTGGACCAGGCAGCCAAGGATGCAGCACGTCTGCCTCCGGAGGTGAGTCTGGGTGTCATGTTTTTAGATCTAAAGGCTATGTTCGGCGTGGGGTCTTACGCACCTGGCACGAGCAGTGGGTCTCGACCTCTGCTCAGAACAAGCTGCGGTCCATCAGGGATGGTGTGTTGGTGGCCCTCTTCTATACGAAAGTATAGAATAGAGGAGGTCATCGTGACTAGACTCCGCGATGGGCATACCTTTCTAACCCACGGATTTTTACTAAGAGTGGATTCACCCCCAGTGTGTTAATTTTGCGATGCTTCCCTTAGTGTGTACCACATTTTGATGGAGTTTCGCAAGTATTCCTCTATTCGCCTGGCCCTTAATTTTAAAGGTGACATTCGTTTTTTATTACGCGACAGCGAAGAAGGAGTTATTTGTTTACTCCATTTTATACGTCATGAGAATTATTTTTGTGCCATTTGAATCACTTTTATAAAGTAACTCATCTGGATTTATCTCATATTGATACCTTTTTTAACATTTTACAATACTTTAATGTGTTGTTTGTTCTTTTTAACAATTTTAGTACACTTTAATATGCTTATTTAACAGACTACTATTTTAACATATTAGTCTTGTCTTTTTAGCTAATTCGTTGTTTCAATATTTTAGTTTTATCTTTCTATTGGCGTGATAAACCTGTGGTTTTTTAAGCAGGTGTTTCACTCAATTCTTATTCTGAGCCCATTTGAGTGCCCCTATGGAGTGCCCCAAATGAGAATTTTTTCTCATATTGAGATCTATTCTTTTCATATTGTATTTTTGAATTGTGTTTTCACCTCTCTATAGAAACAGGTGAATATTTTGACTCTCTCCTATGGATATTTAACTATGTTAAGGCCCTAATGACCTCAGTGTGTCGATGGGCCTCTAAACATGAATAATAATAATAATCACAATCCACTTGAATAACCCAGATAAATAAACACACATACTCTACTAATTATGTTATGGTACCGTTTATTAAAGCTTGTGCTTTCTTGTGTAATTTATTTTAAAAAACAATGTAGAGTGTATATTGTGATGGAGTTGGCGGAAAACGGAAGTCTGTTGGATATCATCAGGAGAGATACTTACATAGACGAAGTTCGTGCCAGTCGTTGGTTTCAACAGCTCGTGGATGGTGTGGATTATTGCCATGAGAATGGTGTTGTTCATAGGTAAGTTGTTTGCATTAATATCAAGGATGAGGAAGATTCCATTTAGAGGAAGTGTGCCCATATGTGTGTGGAGGAAGAGTGGAAAACCTTTTAGGAAAAACCATACTCAGTACGCCAGACTGGGATCGAACCCCTTCATTGACAGTCTAGTTTATCGCGAGAGTGACACCTTAGGCCACGTTGCCCCAAAAGATGTTGAAGATAAAATCAAATAAAAGTATTTCTTGTGATGAGTAAAAAAACCTAACTACGAACTGCTGGAAATATTTCTGTGTAATGTTCGCTTGTATAAATTTATTTTACATACCATTTAGGTAATTTGTAATAAAGCACTAGAATAAATCATGGTTTGAATTAGGCGAGATAAAACACTAAAAAATACACAAAGATAAGGGTTTACTATCACAGACATCTTCTTCGGGTTAAGAGACTGATGCTCTTGGTTGGACTGCAAAGCCTTCACTCTCCTTTCATGACATGAAGAAGATGTCTGTGACAGTGAAACCTTGTATTTAATAGGATGTTTTATGTTTTCATCCAAATAATTTCTTTTCCAGTATGACTAAGGTAAGTCTGTTGGCTTATCCCACATAAGTTAAACTATTTTACATACTACAAGTAAATTATACCAACACCAAGTACACTCACTGTGTATGACAAACAAAATCACCTTCGTAATGTTTGCTTCATACTATGAATGGTTATTGTTATTACTAGGGATATAAAGTGCGATAATCTGCTCATGGACATAGATGATAACATCAAACTGTCTGATTTTGGCTTCGCACGAGGCCACATGAAACCCAGAAATGGCGTGTTTCCGTTGAGTGACACATTTTGTGGCAGCTACGCCTACGCATCTCCAGAAATTCTGCGGCAAGTCCCCTACGAGCCACAACTTTCTGACATTTGGTCGATGGGCGTAGTTCTGTATGCCATTGTCTTTGGCCGCCTACCTTTTGATGACACCAATTACAATCATCTACTGAAGGTAAGTTCACGTCACATACAACCAGGGACATTCTAATATATATATATATATATATAAAGTTTGTTCACCGAGATAACACAGATATACATGTTGAGAGGATAATCGTGGTTCGAGTGACAAACAAATATATGAAGGTAGAGTGTGGGGATCAAAAGGAAGGGGTAAGCCATGTTGTATACAAATATGTGATCAAGAGAAACATATATATCGGTGTATGGATGTTGAAGCGAAGGGAGTATGCAAGAATAGGGAAGTGTGGAGAAAGTAGTGGATTGAGTATTGAGTTGTGGTTTTTTTGAGCTCTATGCACAGTTTCATGGCTACCCTATAAGGCAGGGGTCCTCAAACTACGGCCTACAAGGGCTTTTCATCCAGCCCACGGATTTAAAAAAAAATATTACCTATATACTGGATTGACCCGAATGTTTTTCTCCTAAAAATGACCTTCCTCAAACTGTATTAGTATTATATGCGCAACCTAGCATTTTCCCCTGAAATAAACGGCAGATTCCTACAGAGGTCAATTTTGTATCATGCTGCTAATATAATAGCCAGCCGGTGCATTCGAATGAGTCACTGTATCGGCATTCTGTCGTGAACAGCTTGAGCAAGCATATTTAATAATAAACTCAAGTTCAGACGGCTGGAAGTTACGTGTTACTGGGCTAAGACAAGCTGGCGTATATAGCTCAGACCATCAACACCTTATCAACCGTGAACAGTTTTACTCACCGGTCATCGAAGTTATAACGTAGGATTGTTTGTTTTATGTCGTTTATTTTTATATGTATATATTTTCTCGTGGGTTCCCATAATTAATTTTTTAAATGTCAGTGTCAAAGAAGAGAAAAGTTGACAGTGAATGTCGGGTCTTTAATGACCAATGGACAATTGACTACTTCTTCGTGCAGTGCAAAGATAAGTGTGTGTGTCTTATTTGTAGAGTCTGTAGCATTGTTCAAAGAATTCAACTTTTAAAAAAACATGATAGTAAATAAAGGGAAAAATTCGACAAATTTGAAGGATAGTTACGTGACAAAACGTTACAAGGAATTAAAGACAATTTATCAAGTCAACAAAATGTTTTAAAAAAAGTTTCAAATGAAAATATCGCCTCGGTTGGAGCCAATTATCGTGCTGCGGTAATCATTGCTAAAGAAGGTAGACCAATTACAGATAGTGAATTTGTTTAAAAAAATGTATTTTAGTAACAGTTGAAGAAATAACTCAGAATTCACAACAACAACAAAACATTTGCTTGTGTAAGCTTATCTTCAAGTACAGTTACTAGGAGAGTTGAGGATTTAGGATCAGATATCAGTCTAGTAATTTTACTCGCGTTTCACTGGCGAAGGATGAAAGCGAGAATGTGAGCCAAACTGTTCAGTTAACTATTTTTATATGTGGAATAAATCAGAGTTTTGAAGTAACTGAAGAACTAGCACCATTGAAGAATTTGAAGGACAGTTCTACCGTGGAAAATATATTTGTGAATGTAACAGAAACAATCGATGAATTATAATCAATTTGGGAAAAGCTTACTTGTGTAACTACTGATGTTGCGAAAAGTATGGTTAGTTCTAATTTTGATTTAATTGGAAGAATTAAAATATTATTTGATACCAAAAGTATCCATCGACCAATCAACTTACATTGTATCATGCATTGCATCAACAATCTTTAAGTGGAAAAGTTCTTGATTTAAACTCTGCGATGTCTTCTGTTATTTCTACTGCAAATTATATAAGAAAGTGTGGATTGAATCATCGTCAGTTTAAAAGTTTTCTAGAAGATATTGAATCTCACTACGGTGAATGTGGTGGTTAAGTCGCGGCTAAGTGTTGAAACGGTTTTTTCAACTTTGAAATGAAATTGACATAGGTATTCATTGTGGAAAATCGAAACCAGTTCCAGAACTTTGTGAACCTGCTTGGCTGTGGGGTCTTACATTTATAACTGATATAATTGAACATCTCAATTATCTCAATGTAAGTCTGCAAGGAAAAGGAAAACTTGTATATGAACTATTTTTTTTATATTATGGTATTTCAAACAAAACTAGAACTTCTTAAAAAACAGTTGCAACAAAGTATTTTTTTCACATTTTAATTGCCGTGATTATTTGAGGAAAACTCTGTCAACTAAATTTAAATTTCCTGTTCAAAATTGTTTTGAGAAGATTATATCGCTTCAAAATGAGCTAAGTAAGCGATTCGACAATTTTTAAAACAATGAAAAATCATTTGTTTTATTTCAAAATCCCTTTGAAATTGTTGCTGATGACGTTGATGTAAATATGCAACTAGAAATGATAGATTTGCAATAAAACAATTCACTAAAATGGTTATTTAAAATGAAAACTTGATTCAGTTTTATTCTTTGTTACCATAAATTAAATAAGGTAACATTAAGAACTTTGCAAGAAAACTTATTTTTATATTCGGTAGTACATACATTTACGAGCAATCATTTTCCAGGATAAAACATTTTAAATCAAAAATCCGCTCAAGACTAAACGATATTAATTTGAAAGATTTTTTAAAAATTATGTGTTAATAATTTAACATCTAATATTGATAAAGTGGTTCTGACAACAAAGAAACAAGCCCATAGTTCTCACTAGGCCTATTTTTATGCCGGTGAAGAATTAAAATATGTCATTATTATGAAAAATGTATTGGTTTAGTAATTATTTATATATTGCAATAATTAGTGAGCTTAGACAATTAGAGATTGTTTATTGTAAACTTATGCATTTTTCTATGTGAATACATTTTCTTAATACGGCCCACATAGCAATTTCAATACTCTTATATGGCCCTATTTCTATTGGTCCTACAGGTTACACACATATTATAATTGAAAAGAACATACATTGGAAAACATATAAATTTATTTATAGAAAAAACAATAGTTAAGATAGCAATGGTTTACAATAATATAGTTGAAACGCGTAAGGAATTTTGATCCAATCGTCGCCTTGAGAAAAGAGACTGTGGCTACTAGGGCTGCGTAGTCACCAGGCCACAGGTAGAAGCTTTTTCTATAAAGTAGAGCAATTTAATAATTACTATTAGAAAAAATATATGACAAGATATACATGTAACTTTTAATAGGTTTTGCTTGACAGTGCCTTCAAAATATTATCCATTAAACACTTAGGATAACCAGCGGTTGATAACAGCAGTCGATGGCTAAGAAACAGGTGTCATCAAAAGTACTATGGCTGGTCACATTCCCCTTTGATACTGCCAGGGCATTCAATAGTGCATAAAATTCTAAAGGCAAGAGCTTTAAGAACAACACAAAAATAGAAATCGACCGAAAGGTAAGAGTGAAAGAGTATTATTTGCGCGGACCCCACTATGACTCTAGTGCAGTTCCCTGGGTTGCGCACCGAAACTAATACTGCACGTGAAGCGTGATTACTTGACCAACCTAAAACACTGGTATCTATCAACTGAATTGTAATAAGGTAAACAAAACAGACAACCTGGGGGTAGCCATCCATAAACTGAACTGATGATCACGCCGTACAAGGCGTCATGACAAATTCTGATTCAACAATATATTAAAGGAACTAGTGGAATATTATAAGTCCCAAATTAAGACATAACTTTCTACGCCGGAGGCGTATATATATATCTCAACAGAGTCTACAGTACTGAATTACAATATTTGAAAAAACAAGTAATAAAGGGACTCGTCCCGCATTCTAAAGGACACAACATTTAATCAATAAAATAAAGCTTGCGTTAGCAAGTCAACAAGACTTGAAAATGATTAACGGTCAACTAGACCTACTATCAATTCGAAAGAAAATCGTCTCTGACAATATACAAAATTAAAAGGGTGCAAACAGATATAACTCTTATTTATAACAAAAAATATTCTAAGTCATAAGGACTCGTCGATTACTTTACAATACTTAAAACATCGAAGTCTCTTGTTCCATCCATAGCTGCGGTGAATCCCACGGCCTTGACTTCATAGGCGGTTATTGAAAATCGTCATCCTGTCTAAGGTGGCGGTGAACCTGACGCCTCAATCTTCATGGTCGACGTGACGAAACTGGAGTCCTTCCTTCAATGCAGGGATACAGTAAACTGGCTATATGATGTGCTGGGACGCGGCCCCTTATATACTTCCCAACCGGATACGAATTGAAGAAAGCAGAAAGGATGGTAAACACAAGAACATAGAAACGAGAACTACGGATGAAGGTGGGCAGAAAGAGAGAATTAACAAGAAAAATTCACTCACGGGGGAGAGGTAGGAAGAACCTTCCTTGGTTTACCACCAGGGTCGTTGATGAGGAGATATTTGCGTCGATCCTCACACGCATTTCTTTTCTTTAACAGATCTAGTTAAGATAACACGTGGTGCGGCCATCATTAAATAGTTTGTTGAGCTTCACATGTGGAAGAATTGAAACAGCAGACATCCTGAAGATGTGAGTACTCACCAAGGCATATTATATGTAAATATATCTGTTTTAATTATGTTATTCAGGATCCATTATTATTTTACTAAGAATTGGTGATATAGATGTAGTTTACTAGTTTTTCATGTTAACCACATGGCAAGCGAAAGTAAATATTTTTGACATTATCCAATGAGAAAAGCAATGCGTTAAAGTATTTTATTCGTAACTATGTTAATATTAATTCTCTTTTTTGATATCTACTCCCGTATTTAACAAAAGCCAGTATTTTTGACCAACCACGTGTTTGAATGTTTGAAGGTAGGGAGAAACGTACATTTATCAGACTGCATCTTCAGAGTAGACTCAATTCAATATGCGAATATAGTTAATTTCTTGCATAAATTAATGAATTATATAATTTTTTAATTGTAGATGTCCAATCTAACTGGTTGACATGCTACAGTCCTATTATTAAAAAATTTGGGGACCCCTGCAATAAGGGAACGACGTGATTTGGTATCCATATGCGTATAATATTTTTGCAAGATCACAAACTAGAATAAGAGTGTGATTGTATACTTAGACTTATATTTAGAGTACATTTTACTTGTACCTCTCATCAAGAATGACATGTTTATAAAGAAACATATCACCATAATTATAATCTAATTGTTTCGATGTCAGCAAGTGCAAGCTAAAGTGCAGTTCCCCAAGGAGCCCAGAGTCTCGTCTGCTTGTAAGGCGCTTATCAGAAGGATTCTGGCTCCTGCTAGGAGCAGGTTAAAAATGACAGAAATTCGAAACGACGTCTGGTTCACCTTGAATAGTGATGTGACTCGCTCTCTATCTAGCGAGGATTCATTGGTATGTACACAGCTATCGCTTATTGCTTTAGTCACAGTTGTGTTTTTCAACATATATTTTACCTTTGGTCCTTATACATTTGAATATCAACTAACAATCGCTTGGAATAAGCAACGGTAAAAAGGATAATAATGGGAGAACTGAGTTCCACTCTTGACCTGGTTCGTCGAGTGTATGTTATTAGCAATTATTGTATATTAATTATTATTACTAGATAAATTTTGGCTGAGAAACAAACATAGATGTTTATTTATACTTTGTTCTGCCTGTCTCAATTTATATTAAGGCTCATGCTTGTTGTTTTTACAAAACATTTAATTATTCGCCTTACACTTGATCTAGTAATATATTTTAATCTAAGCAGCAAACACATTATTACTTATCACTCTACTAGAGAATGTTCTGAATGGGCTCTTATCATGACGTATTTTCAAGGCAGTTAGAAGTAAACACTAATTTTCAAACATAAACTATATTCACATTTGATCGAGAGAAGTGGATTCACAAGCGTTTCTAAGTTAGAATCTACTTTCAACATTCTCAGTAGCTCTTCAAATTGTTGTTGTTTTTTCACCGCATCTTACTACTTTTTCGAGTTATACGCCTGGAAATAACCCTGAAATAAGTATATTTATTTAAAATGGCAACCCTCCCTTTTAAATTGTTAGTTGTGTACCGCACGTAGACAGTTTTTGTCGATATTTCCAGGATAGTGTGGCGACCAGTAGTCGGAACGACAGTTTGGAACAAACTAGCGTCATCCAGCCGCTGCTGACCAAGGAGGTGCTCAAAGCCGCGGCCAGCAAGCCCCGGTCGGATGGGGGCAACACCACGGACGAAGAGCAGCCTATACGCTCGGTGAAACCCCTGAGCCACACCTCTTTTAAATAGTGACGACAGACAATGGGGCTGTCTAGAAATAAACTTCAATCAGAAGTCGGCTGCATGAGAGTGCATTGTATCAGATTTAGAAAAAAATATATAATTATCTCTTTTAGACACAATAAAATGTTTTTGAAATACAGTGCATATTTTTAGTAAAAATAATCTAATTTTAATAACATATTTAGGTTTATTAACCTATTGAGTGACACCCGTAATCATTCTAAATAAATGAATATAAATCAACAACTATCCTGAGTATATAAATTTGGGATTAAAAAAATTATTTACAATACATAGCTTTTGAAATGGAAAAATTAAACTGTACTTTAAAGGTATGAATACTAAAGTTGGGGTCTAATCCAATATTTTATGAATCTGACATGACTAAGACCGAGTCATTAACGAATGAGTGCTGTAGGAGTGAGGTTTGAAGGGTATTCCAATTGGTCAATGGGAAAGAAGCATCTTACGTTGGTTTGGATATGTTGAGAGGATGAGTGTGGATCGAGTGACGAAGCAATAATATGAAGGTAGAATTTGTGGATCAAAAAAAGGGGTAGGCTATGTGAGACGTGGCTAAGTAAGGTAAATGAATGTGTGGTAAAAAGAAACATAAAGAGTTTAAAAAATAAAAGAGCATGTATGACTGTGTGTTTGGATGTTTTGAAACAAAGGGAGTATGCAAGGATAGGGATTGTAGAGAAAGTTAGTGAGGATGGATTAAATACAGAGTGGTTTTTTGAGCTATAAGCACAGTGTATTGCCTACCCAGTAAGGCATAATTAGATATGTACATTTGTACGTCTGTATATATGTACACACACATGTACATTTGAACGTCTATATATATATATATGCACATACAAATGTACAATCTATGTATGTATGTATGTATGTGTGTGACTTCATTTGAACTTTAAATCTTAAATTCAAATATTAATTTTTGAAAGAAAGATATGAACATTACAGAATATTAATGTATTTATTTATCACGTTGTCTTATTATCCATTCGGGTTATACGCTTTAGTACTAATTCTGATAATAGGTTAGGAATTGGGTAGGTTGAATATTTATGAAGTGAAAATATATTAGCGTGGTGAAAGAGTGGAAAACCAGTTCAGCCGAGTAAGATTCAAACCTCTATTTCCCCATAACCGGCAATCTATCTCAACACAAAACTAGCGTCAACTAACGACACCACCAATGTGGGTCGTAACAGAATAATACTTAATCAGAAATAGTAACTTAATGTGAGCATTCATCATAACATCCAAACAGTCAGTTAAGTATTAAATCATTGGTTCGGAGTCTGGTTGTTAAGATTGTCCTTTTATTATGATGGGACTGTGCTACTAATAAACAGTAATAGAGATACTAAACAAATTATAGGCTAATTAAATTTTTTAGAAAAACCTATTTTTTCGAATCTATGATCTCTTAAAGGGCCATGGATTTCGTACGCATTCTATAGAATTGCGTATTCCAAACAGAGGGGATTACTGTTTCTCAGGACCACATTCTGAGATAACTAAATAGTCAAGTAATGGAGCAAAAAGCCAATTTCGTAGTAAGATTGTTCAAAATAGTTTAAGTAGAATTTTTTTGATAATTCTTCATTTTTATACCAATTAATAAAACGGAGATTATTTACAAAACAAAACCCACTTGATTTACATTAGTCAACAAGATTATCACCAGAGTGCAAAAGTGTAAAGCCTGGGTATTTAGGTGCAAATTACTATATTCTGAGACACTCCCTTAATGAGCGTCCACATAAATGGTTCTAATGTCTTAGTGGCATCGTTAAAAACAATATATATTTAAGTTATATACATATATATGCTATATATATGAGCCAACACACTGAGCACACAAATAAACAAAATTAATTAACCCCTTCAAGAAAAAACGGTTACCAACTTGGCACATAATTGTTGAAAAACCTCACGGGTAATGGCCTCGTGATGAGGTCGGCAAGCTGATACTTTGTTGTGATGTAT
Source organism: Timema douglasi (assembly GCA_901482245.1). NCBI lineage: Eukaryota > Metazoa > Arthropoda > Insecta > Phasmatodea > Timematidae > Timema > Timema douglasi. The sequence goes on from CABEEJ010001977.1 coordinate 107,762, forward strand.
CGCAACTCTATGTCCCCATGTTCAAATCGCTCCAGAATGTTGTGGTAGCGAATGTCTATGTGCTTGGTACGCTTGTGGTATTCCAGATTCTTCACAAGTTTTATGGGACTTTGATTGTCAACGAAGATCACCGTTGGTGCAGCGGCTTCTTCAAAGATGCCCATGAACATAGTTCTAACCCACATAGCTTTTTAGATGCTGCTGAGACTGCCATATATTCAGATTCGGTGGTTGAAAGGGCTACTGTTTGCTTCCTAGTACTGCTCCAAGTAATAGGACCTTTGAGATCTTAAATATGTAGCCCGTAATCCATCGCCTTGTATCGAGGTCTTCGACATAATCAGAGTTTGAATATCCCACAACCGGAATTGGGTCTTCGGACTTTAGATACATGACTCCCTAGATGGCTGTAGCTTTGAAATATTTAATAATTTTCTTGACACTGTTCCATTGGTTTTGTCAAAGTTGTTGCAATATTCGCTGACATGCTCCACTGCAAACGCTATATTAGGGTGACTGAACGTGCAAATAAATATTAATGTGCCAACTGCTTCCCTGTATGGTACTTGCTTCATTTATTCATCTTCTGCTGTGGCTTGTACGCGAATACTTGAATCAGCAGACACGCTACAAGGATTAGCGTCCTGGAAATTGACTCTATTGACAATCTGGTGTATTTAGGTTCATTGTCCAATGAAGAATGTGCAATCTTCTCTTTTGTAGCCCCCCTGCGGGACTGGGATTAGAATAGTCCCGCAGTAACCCCTGCTTGTCGTAAGAGGCGACTTAAAGGGGAGGCTTCTGTGCAGGACAAACCTATCATAGATCTTTCCTTTCACCTCCTTTTTTTCTTACTTCTTTTTCATTCTCCTTCATTCTACTTTCTCTTTCTATTCTTCCTCCTCCCTTATCTTTCTTTCTTTCCTTACTTCTTTCTTCCCTTTCCCCTACCGTTCATTCCTGTATGGAAGGTTTTGGCTCCTCCGTTGACAACCTTGGCTGCTAGCCTGGGTCTCCTCGGACAATTATTGGATACCTCTTCAATTGAGCTTCTTCATGAAAGTGCGCTGGTTGTAATGTCTTGGTAGAAGGGCCTTAAGGATGACAATAACCCGGTACGCTACCTTGAGAAAAGACTGGTTGCGTTCATAAGGGCCCGGACGTAAAATTGGCACTTTCCTGCACCCACTTGCTGCGATGACCTCTCGCCTGGCGCCGCCCCATGCGAAGGTTGTCATGTCTAGCGTTATGTTAGGTTCCCCTTTGGGAGGGTTAACAGAGCCTCATGTGGTAGTACCAACTTTGATCACCCTGGGTCTACGATCTGAGTATTTTGTGGGTTATCCCCAAAAATGGCATGGCCAATTCTTTTGTCGTTGCTGACAACTTACTATCCGTTGGCACCGCACTGCCAAACCCCGCTGGCAACCCACTGCCCGGCCTGTCACAGGACCGTATTAACGATTAGAGGTGGAGACGGGTAAGGCCGTCCAGCCCTTTGCAACTAAAAATCCAGGAAGTCGTGAGGCCTCGGCCCGGTTTTTGGTAATATCTAGAGAAGATGATGGTGAGACCCTGAAACGTGCCAGCACATTTATTTTTGAAAGAGTGATAAATTGTGCTGCAAAATCAAAAGTCTCTATTAAAAAGCTGAGAGATGGAACTGTAATGATCCAGACCATAAATGACGTCCAGACGGTAAACGTAATTGGAATGACTGAGATATCGTTGAGCCACACAGGTTCCGCAAAGTTTGAAAGGGAGTTTTCACTTGATATAAACTCGACCGTGAATGTATTGAGGAGATCTGTGATGAGCTTGCACCTCAACATGTTACCGATGTTTATAGTATAGTCACAAAAAAGAATGGCCATGAAAAGAAGACGAATACTTATATCCTTACATTTAAAACTCCTACCCTCCCAAAGAAGGTACGAGCTGACTTCCACGTGCTCAGGGTCCGGCCGTATGTCCCCAATACACGGCGCTGCTTTTAGTGCCAGGAATTTGGGCCTACGAAGCTGCGATGCCGTGATAAGCCAACCTGTGCAGATTGTGGTAAAGAGGCTCACGATACACCGTGTGGTTCTCCTAAGCTCTGCGTGAACTGCAAGGGTCCGCATTCTACCTGGTCTCGGGCCTGTCCGAAATGGAAGGCACAGAAAAAGTCCTGGAGATTCAAACTGAAAAGAAGAATTCATATGAACAGGCACGCAAAGAATACTTATCCAGTCAAGCTCCGATCTTTCAGGCGTCATATAGTCAGATTGTCAGCCAAAACATAAATTGTCCCAACTGCCATTGTGCAGTCAACATTTATAAGACATTTTCTCGACCTGTGCCTCTTGTCACTACTCGAAAAATTCCAAGTCAACAAACGCTAAGATTTGTGCAGGAGGCGACGCTTTCAATGAGATCGTCTCCACCACCTATAGCCCCGAGGTCGTCGATTCGTGTCACACCTCCGATGAATCCCCCGAACCCTCCTTGGGTCACACCTCAGAGCCCTTCTGGGGCCCTAAATTACGTGCGGCCGTTGTCGAGTTGCTCAATTCCGCCTCTGGGACTCCGGAGGTTGCAATGAGTGATGGAACAGGTGAGGATGCATAGGCAAGTCTCACTGGTAACTTGAGGAAGAACCAGCTAGGTACCGTTGAGAAAATGGCTCTGAAGAAAACGTCGAAGACCTTAACAAAGCCTTCGTGCAAGGATCCACCGACCCAGTCTCTCCAGGGTAAATCAAAGCCTTTCCTGAAGCGGTAAGTCCAGGAGAGACCGGGAAAGGCAAGAGTATTTAAAAGGTCTTAACCAATTTTAATTTTTAAGAGATAGTGTAATGGATTGCGAGGATAATTAAATTTTAAATTAATAAATAATGTCGCTACTTCAATGGAATTGTAGAAGTTTCTATGCTTGCGTAGAGGAAATTAAACTATTCATTTCTTCCCTGCATCCTCCCATCTTGTGTTTGCAGGAGACCCACTCAACTGATAACCCGATGCTTCGTGGGTACGATGGAAGTCGTACCGACAAGCCATTCTTTGATCGGACTAGCAGTGGTGTTGCTAAACTCACACGAAGTAATATATACCATAAACATATCAATATCGTGTCTGATCTCCAAGTGATCGCCGTCTGAATCTCCCTTGCTATGGAAGTGACAGTATGCTGCATCTACCTCCCACCAGGTGAACGTGTTTCAAAGAGAAGCCTAATGGCCCTCTTTATACAAATTCCCGCCCCCAATATCATCTTGAGGGAATTTAACGCCCACAACATGGTGTGGGGGTTTAATTTCACAGACGCCTGTGGGAGGAAGGTAGAGGATATTCTTAACTCGGGAAACCTGGTGCTAATAAACACCGGGACACACTTCCCCACCTTTAATGGTGTATCCTTTGCCATTGAACAAACTTTTTTGCCCTGGGATCGCTGGTCACTTCCTTTGGGAGGTTCACTCGGACCTATGTGGCAGTGATCATTTCCTCATTCTGGTTTCACCACTTCAAGATCCTCCCAGTACCGCACGGGTACCCCGATGAGTGATTAAACTTACTGACTGGGATGAATTCCACAAGCTTGTATTTGATTAACACTAATCTCCTGACGTCGATGTGAGGGCTGGACATTTTATTTCGACGGTCATCACGGTGGCGAGAGCTTCCATCCCTAAGTCCTCGCCAAATCCGCACCACCGCTCTGTTCCCTGGTGGAACAAGGAGTGTTGGCTGGATACTTATGACTGTCAAAGGGCCCTGCGTCTCTTTAATTGACGTCTTACTTTGGAAAATCTGGAGTCATTCCAGATTCTACGTCCTCGAGCTCGCCGTAACATTTGAGAAATCTTAAGAGAGTCTTGGAGACAGTTTATTTATACAATTACAATTCCCACTCCCACAACTAAGGTTTGAGACAATTATCCGTAAATTACGTAGTAGCAAAAATTCCATTAAAAATATACATGCCCTCATGTCTAACGGTTCGCTTGTCTCCTCCCCTGTGGAGGTTGTCAATGTTTTGGGCTCGATGTTCGCCGCTATTTCTAGCACTGCGAGCTACTCTAACGAGTTTGTGGTTCATACGCGGAGCACCGATTGCTATACTATTGACTTTGGTCATAATCGGAGGGAAGACTACAATTCCCTCTTCACTATGGATTAACTGTAATATGCCCTGTCCCAAGCGGGCAACAGCTTCCGGCCCTGATGATAATCATTACGAAATGTTGTGACAGCTACCTCCTACTAGATGGGTTATTCTCTTAGACCTCTACAATAGTGTTTGGGAATATCGTCAGTTCTCAACACTGTGGAGGCAAGTAAGCGTTACCCCTATACATAAAAGTGGCAAGGATAAATTAGAGCCGACTAGCTATAAACCGATAACCTTAACTAGTTGTTCTTGCAAAATATTGTAAAAAATATCAATAAACGTTTAATATGATATTTAGAATCCTGCATTCTTTTATCCTATATTCAATGTGGTTTTCGCCGTAGCCAATCCCCGGTGGATCAACTCGTCCGGTTTGAGACGGCTGTTCGTGACGCCTTTCTCCATAAACAGCATCTTTTGGCGGTTTTATTTGATTTGGAGAAGGCATACGACATCACCTGGTGATACGGAATTTTTAATATCCTTTTTTATTGGGGTATTTGAGGGAACCTCCCTGTTTTTATAGATAATTTTATGTCAAATAGACACTTCCGGATAAGGATGAATAACACCTTATCCGATTATTTTATTCAATAAAATGGGGTGCCTCAGGGTAGTATTTTAAGCTGTACGCTGTTCGCTATTGCAATTAATAGCATTGCGGAGAGGGTGCGTCTACCTGCCCGTTCATGCCTTTTTGTGGATGACTACGCAATTGATTACATTTCGTCAAGTCCCCACAGGTGTGAATGACAGATTCAACTCTCTGTCAACAATCTTTGTTCGTGGGCATTGCGTAATGGCTTTAGCTTCTCCGCACCCAATACAGTGGTCGTCCACTTCAATAGATTAGGTGTAATACAGCCAAGCCCCAGTATTTTAATGAACCGCGTTGTTTTACCAGTCTCAGTTGATTTTAAACTATCTTGGATCCCCTACATCAAAGACCTGAAGGCGAGGTGTGAAAAAGTACTCAATATGCTTAAAGTGGTTAGTTGTTTTTTGGGTGCTGATAGGGAAACCTTGATGCGTCTCTATATGACCTTGGTGAGATCCAAACCTGACTACGGCAACTTTGTTTATGGTTCGGCTAGACCTTCGGCGTTAAAGATGCTAGATAGTGTCCACCATGCTGGTATTCGACTGGCTACTGGTGCTTTTCGTACCAGCTCAGTCGTAAGCATCTGTGTCGACGCCGGTGAGCCCCCTTTTTCTAACGAGTGGTCTTATCTTCTGACATCTTACGTGTCTAAACTACATTGTATGCCAAAGCATGTTGCTTACCGTCCTGTGTTTCATCCTCTTATTCATGTCTTGTATGAAACCAAATGGCGTAGTACAGGGCCGGTTGTGATCCGGATGCTATCGGTTTTCGACACATCTCCAGGTCGAGTTTCTCCTTGGAAGATGCGCCTTCCGATATGCCATTTTGATCTTACAATGTTTCTTAAAGTGACCACCCCAGAGCAACTTAATTTCGATCTTGCCAAGCTCCTCAAATTGACCACACCGCCTATTTTATATATCTGAAATAATCTTTATCAAGCTCCTCTCCCCTCGCTTTCAGGGTCTTCAACGCATCTACACGAACGGGTCAAAGTGTGGGGCCTCTGTGAGGTTTGCTTTTGTTTTGGAGGGAATTAATTTTAAATTCAGTATAGCTTGTGAATCCAGTGTTTTTACGGCGAAACTTTACGCCATTTTCAAATCTTTATGTTTTATTTATCGTGTCACCGTTTTGTCCTCATCTGCACGGATTCCATGAGTTCTCTGTTGACACTGTCCCCTTTGTACTCCTGGAATCCACTCGTGCAGATGATACATGAGCAAAGTTTTAAAATGTATTCATTCGGCACCCGGCTCGCCCTTTTTTTGGATTTCTGGTCACTCTTGTCTTTCGGGAAATGAACTGGTGGACCAGACAGCCAAAGAGGCGGTCCATTTCCCTCCTGAGGGGAGTTTGGGTGTAATGTTTTTAGTTTTAAAGGGTTATGTTCGACGTGGTGTCTTATACACTTGGCACGAGCAGTTGGTTCCGACCCCTGCTCAGAACAAGCTGCGGTCCATCAAGGACGGTGTGTCGCGGTGACCCACTACTATACGAAAGTTTGGAAGAGAGGAGGCCATATTGACAAGATTCCGCGTCGGGCATACATTTCTGACCCACGGGTTTTTATTAAGAGGTCCATGAGTTTTGTGATGCTCTCCTTAGTGTGTACCACATTTTTGTGGATTGTCGCGAATATGCTTCTAATCGCCTGTATCTTAGTTTTAAAGGTGACCTTCGTTTTTTACTACGCGACAGTGCTGATGGAATCATATGTTTACTCCGTTATATACGCCAGGCGAATCTTTTAAATGCCATTTGAGTCACTTTTATAAAGTGGTTCATTTGTATTTTATATCATATTGGGTTTATTTTTAACACTCTTAGTATATATTAATATGTTCGTTTTGTCTCTTTAACATATTTTACTTTAATATGTTTGTTTTATTATTTTAACGTGTTATATTTTAATGTTTGTTCTGTACTTTTAATGAAGTGTATACAGCTGTGTTTTTTAAACAGGTGTTTCACTCAATTTGTACTTATAGCCCATTTGAGCCCTCCTATGGAGTGTTTCAAATGGGTATTTTATTATAGTGAGATCTATTATATAGTTATCACTTTTTTCTATATGGCGTATTCAACTGCATATGCAGGTGAAATATTATGTATTTTCCCTATGGGGATTTTACTATGTTTTTAATATCGTTCAAGTCCTTAATGACCTCATTGTGTCGATGGACCTTTAAACTCTAATAATAATAATAATAGTAGTAGTAGTAATACTTTGAAGATTAGATGGTACAGCATAAAATATGAGTTATTGTCTACAAACTGGGTATTTTGAAGGTGAAAAATGGAGAACTTCAAATGTGAAAAAAAAAATTGCATTTATAGAATCAAGTTCTAAACATTACTAAAATGATGACATTTAAAGGAACACTTTTAGTTTTTATTATTTTAGTATTTATTTGCAATTATTAAAATATAGTTTAACAGGGGAATGATTCCATACGCAGGGGAATGACTTTAAGTATAATATATTTTCAACTAATGTTGCTAACCTTCAATTTTAGCTTAAAATATTTCATAAAAAACATTTTGCAAACATTAAACATTAAATCAATAACTATAACGAAAGTTAAATTTAAAAAACCTTTAGCTCTAATGTTGTTCAAATGCATCAACTGCAGTTGGAAATTTATAAAATATTCTGTTCCCTCGTAATTCAAGGGATGGTTCTGGAAGAATTGAAACTATTTGTTCAAATGAAATGTATGAAACATCATCTTCATCACGTTTGAAGAACTGAATTCCTTTTTGGTCACTAACTCTAAAGTACATTACTTTGATGTCACCATCCTCCTATAGTTTGTTCTGGCAAACTGCAACATACCTATATTTACGATTTTGTTTAGAAAATTTGTTTCCAGATAATTGAATGAGTACAAATGTTCCAGTTTTTAAATTTTCCACACTTAAAGGAAGCCTCTTTACTGAAACATTGTTTTCATTGGTTTCATCATCTTCACTACTCGAGTAAACATCTTCATAATGCAACTCTTTGCAATGTTTTGGCTGATGACTGACAGCAAGTTCATCTTCTGCAAAACATGATACTTTAGATTCATATCTTAATGTGCCAATTTCGTTATGTGTGCACCTTTGACACTTAAAAAAAACCTAAGTTTTTGTAAGCTCAGAATACCAGATTTTGCATCCCCAACTACTTGATGTACTTGCATGGTACCATAAAAACGTTTCAAGCATTTTTGTTCCAACTGTAATGTTACATTTTCAATTTGGTTGTTGGCTATTGCAGTATCCCAAGAACATTTTCAGTTAAAGTTGTTATTAAAGTTTCAAATGTGTCTACATCATTACCTTCCGCCAAAAGATTGTCTGATGTTCTTTTACATACCGCCCCAACACCATCGGGAGCACCTTTCCCATGGCAAGCTTCCAAATAACTCCAAGTAAATTTCTTTAATTTGGGGTAGAATTTATCAAGCTTTGTTGCCAAAACATAAAACATGGTCTTGTTGCGATATTGTGTTGCTGGACTATCACTTAAAAAGTGAAGTGTGTCAGCCTCATAATTATTTTCGATGTAGTTCAAAACTGGTTGGGGGTGAGCCCAGATAGCTGGTACATTGTGCTGGAGTGATTCTGATAGCGTACTAAAGCATTTAGTCGTCAACTCTCCATTAGCTTCTCTCGAGTAAATAACAACAGTATGCAGTATTATCTGTTGTCGTGATCCACCAAAGTGGAAGCTTTGAATTTCCTCAGCATATTTTAAAGAGTAGTTTTCGCTGATATCCATATGAACTAGAGCTTCATTTTCTGCAAGTTTTGTTTCAATGTTACTATCTCATTATAATGATGTAGTTATCCCTTCATGTTTAAATAAACATATTATATGTTTCTCAAATTCTTGCACCATATCATAGATTGTGGTTTTGACCAAACATTTAGTCATTTTTACAACAGTTTTTTCTTTTAGGATTTTTGTGTCAAATAAACTTTCTTTCTTAGGCATCCATTTGAAATCTTGTCCAGCTGAATTGGCAATAAAGTCACTATATGAATATTTACGACCAACGCAAATGTCACATTCACATAAAATACATTTTTCCGTTTTGTCGACACAACAGAATTCTTCCACAATACCAGCAGTTGTATTTTTCCCTAAAACACCTACTTTGAACAATCCCTTGATCAATAGTCCCATGTTTACATGTGTGTTACACTTACAAGTATATCGATCACTTACTCTCATTGGTTTCACCCAAAATGGGGTGTGTCTGCAGAAAAATTCATAACTAACCAATTTATCTGGATAGTACCTCAAAAACTTTTTATGAAGGTTTCTCAATGGGTCATTCAGATACCGTTTTTGTTTGGTCACTTTTTTTGTGACGAAGTCTTTCTTTCCAGGACAAATTCGACTGTTGCTGTCCAATTATAAAAAGTTTTCTATCTCATCCTTTCTTATGTTCATTAATTGGAAATATTTTTTCGTCTTTCTCTCATATTTCAAATCAAAAGGTTTGCTTCCAATGGTTGATAATGCCTTGTGACATTACAAAACATTTGAACATTGCCTGTAAAGACGATACTTCTTAATTACTTTCCCTGCAATAATGTTTTTAAATAATTGCTTTTCTTTGTCTGAATCTACCTTAATGTAGTTTCCATTAAGTTGATCTTTGGTAGCTTCAGCAAACAGAAGTGTCTTAACAACTTGAGGACTTGGCCTTACCTCTTTTCTTAGCATTTGTTTAACACGGGTGCTGGGAGTATGTGGGCAGTGGTTTTTTTTCTGTAAACGTTCACATCTTTTCCTGTACTTTTGGACATCCCTTCTTGGTTTGTTTATCAACTCGTCCTTTTTCTTAAACTCTCTTATTGTGTCTTTTTCTAAATTCCATAGCTCTTTTCTTCCCAGATTTTGTTATTTTTGTTGATGAAGCACCTATATCAGAAACAGAGTCTGGTTGATCTGTATCTTGCAGGTTAGTCTTTTGATTCTCTTTTTCTTTGAGGTTAGTTCAGTAATTTTTATTATTAATCCTCCATTGTTTCCGTTTCTTCCTCTGTTCACGTGGGGTTTGATCTTTGATAGGTTTTACTATTTTCTTCTCTTTCTTCTTCAAATATTTCAACCGTTCCTTTTGTCTTTGCTCTTCTCTCTTCACTGGATCATCTTTAAGTTTTTTTTTATAACGCTCCTGTTTTGCTTTGCTTTTCTTATTTAACTTCTCTTCCTCACTAACAATATTTTTCCTACTCTTCTTCATGATGTTTTAAAAATACCTACAAAATTATAAATTAATTAATCTTAAGTAGGCTAGGATATTTAAATGACTAGCTGACAAAAATTTGAAAACCAAGTACCTACTAGGCCTACTTGTTTGAAAAAATAAAGAATCATCATTGATGGCTAAATACAGATATTTTAGCTAATTCTTTTGAATTAAATTACTAAATTTATAGGCCTAGTTTCTTAATAACTACTTTCCTAAATGTATTAGTAGAATAACTAATCTTCTCAAATTGTGAATACTATATCATTTAATCATTAAATAATATAAGCATTATAGGCTAGTTATTTATTATTTATATTTAATAAAATAGGTAAACATTAATAGAAATATGATAATTTGAAAAATATTGTTTATAATACATGAAAGTTCTAGTAATCATTCCCCTGCCCCAAGAAAGTACAGGGGAATGATGATTATGAGGTTATGAGATTGAATTATCCATGTGACTTATTTTAAAATACTTAAAAATATGTATATGGGAATATTTTATTATTGTTTCTATTTTTGATATCATATAAACTTTATATTACAATAAAGAAGTCATTTTAAACTCACCAGGGGAATGATTCTTTCAATAGTGACAGTGCAACATTTAAGAGCAACAATGAACAAAGAAAAAAATATGCACATACAAAGACAAGTATTAGAATAGAAATGTCAACTGCTAAACTTCTTTTAATAATTTATTTCAACAATAATGCAGCTACTTCTATATCTTAGCTGGGAAATTAGCTAATGGTCTACCATAGAAATTACAGATGAAAATTGTAGACAAGAGATAAAGCTCAAATTAAGATGTTTTTTTTAATAAACACTAATTTAAGATACATATATGTAATAGTGCTATTATATTGTCTAAAGTTAAAAAAAATAATTGCTTTATTTATTTGAGTATTTAATTGATTTGTTACTGAATCTTTAGTTAGGAAAATCCAGGGAAATGATGTTTTACATATAAATATATTTTTTTATTTAAATATAGAAATAGTAGGAAGAAATTATTGTTAGAATGAAATCAACACTACAACAACTTAATAAACTTTCAAGTATAAAACATCTACATAGGAATTATATATAATAAGAGTGTAGGGACATTAAAAGGCCCAGTTTGTAGACAATCACCCATATCCGTGTTTTTGTACCTGTCAAACAAATAAAACTATAAGTTAAATAGTGGTTTGATCGTCATTTGCTACCGCGTCGTTTCATTCGGCCACTACTGATTCCATGGTTTTACATTTTTTTATTTGTTAAAAAAGGTGTAAAATAATGTGAAACACAATAATACAACAGCAAACAAACTACGCATATTGTGGATATTTTTTTTATTTTTAATCTTTAATACACATTTAACGATAATGAGGATGTGTATTTTAATAGGAAACTTGGTAATTGGTTTATATATATATATATATATATATATATATATATATATATATATATATATAT
>CABEEJ010001978.1:0-48293 GCA_901482245.1 Timema douglasi
CCGGGCAGGCTAATAAATAGTGTGTGGAAACAGAGATGTGGACTTATAAGAAGGCGAGGGAGCAGTGAAGGGGAGAGAACCCTTGCACCGTGAGAATGTTCACTCAAATATTATGACACTAAACTTAACGTGCTCGTGAAAAATAACTTTCTTGCAACGTTAACAGATCCGGCAACTCGAGCCACAAAATACTACGAAACTGATTCGTTTTATCTGTAGAGAACTAACAACGCATTAGGAACTAATCCTGTGCCCATAACCTTTAAAAACGTATTTTTATCTCTAAAGAAACGTATTTTGATTAGAATTATAGGTTGTGATGATTCTTCATTATTTTTACAACAATTATCTAACCAGAAATTATTTACAAAACAAGACCCATTCGATTTACAATAGTTAATAAGATTACCACCAGAGTGTAACAATGTACAGTCTGGGTATTTAGAGCAAATTACTATATTCTAACAGAAACATTACACCAAAGATTATAAATGAAATAATATACACTGTTACTTACTTACTCTATGGCAATAGGAACTAGGAACACTATTACAGAAAAATTTAGAAAAGAGAAACATATTTGTCCACCAAAGAGCATGAGAATCAACTTCGTTTTTAAAGACCTGAATTAAAAACTGTCTACATTTGTCTATAGCTAAGAAATCATTGGTTTTATAAAAATATATTTCAAATAAAAGATTGGTACTTTTAATATTACTACAACTTTACAGTAATAAGTTATTTTGTATCTCAAATAGTTGCAGGAATAATTAAAATTGGAAATTTTTCCTCACGTAAAGTACTCTCAAAGTCATTTTTTAAGAGAAAATGAGAGTTACCATCTTCTTGTTTATAAAGATAAACATTGTCTAGATATAAAATTTAGTCAAAATCATTAGAGCGAATTATGAGAAAATCGATTTTTTTTTCCTTTCAGTAAACTACCCTTAAATTTAGTGTTAGGTATATACAGTTCCAAAATCCCCTGGGGGACCTTATGAAAACCCCAAACACCAAGCTTTAGCCCAATCGATAAAATAGTTTTGGCTCTAGCCTGAGCTACAGACAGACAGATGGGATTGCAAAAACAACTTTTTTTTTTGTTTCAGGGGGTCATGAAACGTCGATATTTATCAACATTTCAGATTCAATTTTTTTTTAACGAGGCGAACACAATACTATCTCTACGAGATGTCAAGAGAAAGTGAATTTATATAGTATTGGTTTTATTTTATCTTATTATTTATGTAAGACTCAAGTTCTACAAATTGTGTAGGCCCTACTTAGTATCAGAAGGAAGTTGCGATTGCAGTGTATGTATAACAAGTATGTAAGTAAAAAGAATTTGAATTTCAACCCATGAATAATTTTATGGAAATGATATAGCCACGTGTGATAGGAAAGCTTTCAGTGGCCTTGTTGAATCCAATATTCCTTATCATTGATTTATGCTCACAGATTATAAAACTCGGGCCGGGACTCATTACCCATGTTTTAATTAAATATATATCATAAGTATGTTTTTTCACTCAAAAGATCACCCACATTATAGACCTTTTTTTAATATGTACAGTATAACTCACGTGTTTGTTGCTCGAAAGATCGTAATACATTATAGAGCTTATTTTTATATACATATGTACTACTCTAATATATGGGTCACGCTACAAATAATCAGGAGCTACCTAAAGAGCTTTTCTCTTCTAATTTAAAAAGTACAACATAAATTCCATTTCCTTGCTTTAACAGACCTGGAATTGTACAGAAATCGATTAATTGTATTTCAATTTCTTGGACTTTATATTTTAAAGAACTTGATTCTACATGTCCTCTACGCATCTGTCGTCTAGTAGTCAGAGCAACTGGTTACAGATCCAAAGGGCCTGGGTTCGATCCTCGGCACGTTCAGATTTTTCTGTAAGGCGATGGTTCTGGAACGGGGTCAAACTCAGCCTCATGAGGAGGAATGATGAGCAATTTGATTAGTTTATGAAAACTGAGATTAGCGGCTGAAGAGTTTGTTGCGCTGACCACATGGCACCCTCCATCTGCAAATATGGGCACTAACTTCGCTAACATGCTATAACCAATCAGTCGCTACAGGTCGATTGCGAGCTGAAGCTATTGAGGTCTTTTTTGTTTTTTACTCTACACACCTCGATTTCAAGACCTTGATTATAAGGACCTCGATCTCACGTGAGGACTTAACATTTTATAAATGTCGATTTTATGGACTCAATGTGCTATTTTACAAACCTCGATTACAAGGACCTCAATTTTACGAAATTACTCCTCCGCACAAAAGGCCCGTGGTATTTCAACTGTTGCTATGAAAGTACGAGCTGCGGATGAAGAAGAGGATAAAGTAAACGACATGCAAACGGAAACAATCCTGATTAAAAGACGCTTTAAATATGTGTATGAGTTTCGTGTAGGGCTCGCTTCAGCACGCGAGATTCATTTGCACATCTGATATGATTGAAAATAAAATTGACTACTGATTTTAAAAACTAACATCCCACATAAGTTCTAAAATTTATAACGTTAGTTTCATGCCTTGTAAGAGTGGAAAAAATTAATTTTACATATTTGTTTTTAAAAGAAATTGCTAATGGATGACCTCGTGTAGAGGGTGGATAATATACGAGGATAAACCTCTTGATATTTCATTAGTATTTATAAACAAACTTGATGAGACTCAAAACACCAATTTGGTCTCCTGAATAGAACAAACGTAGCAAACATACGAAATAGCTATAAATGTTTACTACCTTTTTCTTTTCAAACTATTTAATTATTTGTTTGCAAGCTTTTCTTATTTTTAGAGAGCTGTAATATTTTTATATAAAAAACAATGTGAAATAAAGTATTTTTAAAAATGACGTACGATTCGCAGTTTGTTTTTACTTAAATGAGGAAGACCGACTTTAATTGATTACATGATAATCAAACTTGACAAATTAACCCGTAGGGGGGGGGGGNGGGGGGGAGATCAAAGAAAGATTGCTACTTTTCAGAATAAACTCAGGATTAAAGTCTCTTTACTAAAGTTAATGAGCAGCATTAATTTGTAGAATTTGTAGAGAGTATATCCAGTCATGTATAACGTTATGGGTATGGGTTTATCCAGTATTTGTTATGTCAAGGGTCTATCCAACCAGTAGTAGCGTCAAGGGTCTATCCAATAATCTCCCTAATATTAAACCAATCCAGATGAGTTGGACTTCCGATGTTCGCCTATTGATACGGGTGATCTCATTGTCCACTACAATTTTTGAGAGAACAATAATTTTAAGAAGTCCTTTTTTTTTTTTTAACTCTAATTGTTCAACATTATACATTGGTCTTCTATATTCCTATGTGCTGGATATTTGGTTTTTACATGATTTCTCTTAAATTGTTTGATCTTAAGTTCTATTTAACAAGATCGATCAAAATATCTCTCCATTCAACAACATGAACAGTATAAGGGGAAAAGAAGGAAGGTCACATTACACACATTTTCCAAGACTAAAACTTTTATATATCAGACCCCATAAAGATCACAGGAAACACTTATTTTAAATAATTTAAATTTGACAGATATCTATTTTAATCATAACCTAAAGGGAATTATAAAGGTATCATGATTGCCTAACAGATGGCAGCACTAACTTAATTTGTGTTTAAACTGGATTGTTCCCCCTTACCCTCTTTATCATTCAAATGAAAAATATACAGATTATCCAACGGTATAAAAATAATACTGCGTTGTAAACGTGATAAATGACAATACTAGTGTAATCTAATGGTTTTAAATGCAACTAGTTGGATTTAAACCTAGGTATTTATCCAAAATTGCGTACTTGTAAATTTAAGAGTTTCGTATCATTGTATTTATTGAACACACATCTAAATATGATTTTAAAAGATAATATTATTGTTTAGTAAACAATGTTACATACACAAGCAACTTATTTTGATTGTACAAAGAAATAACTCTATGCGTCTAGTTGGTTTTCTATTTTAAACTTATTTAAATGGGAACATTTAATACAACTTTTCTATAAACTTTTGTATACGGCCCGAAAATTCTGTGACAAAAATTTGTGTCACTCAAATTATCATGTTAGGTAATATAATATTGATTAGTTTAATATCTTTTTCCCCCAGTATAAAATGTATGTTTTGAAAACCATATTGGTAGGACTATTTTTAACGTTTTAATTGCAGATACTTCAACGCGGGGCTTGTTATGATGGATATGGCCAAATGTTACGTCAGAGAAGGGAAACTCGAGCTCGCCTTCATCTTGTACACCAAGTTCTTGACTTTGTCCCTGGAGAAACTACAGCTTCATGATGATTTCGACTACCTATCAGAGGAACAGAACGCCATCATAGGTCATTTGGTCCGGGAGGCTATGCCCGCAACCGAGGGTCTCAAAAAACAGCTGCTGGATAAATACTACAAAGAGATAAAGGTTGTGCCAGCACAGAGTAAACAAACATCAATACCTAAGAAAGCCATCACTTCGAAATCGAAAAAGACCAAAAAGTGAATATTGATAATGTTTATAATCTATATATAATCTATTTTCAGGATATATAAGATGTGGAGTCACATTTAAATATTTTGAAAACCTGTCATTTATAAAGTTTGACAAGTAAAGTGATAATGGTATACTAAAGGTTAATTTAATAATGGTCTTACGCGCTACTCACGTATTAGACTAGACTGCAGAAGATGGGGAGATCAGGGCTCGATACTAGTTGGATGCACTGAGGGTGGCTTCTCCTAAAGAGTCTTTTACCCTCCCTCCACGCAAATGCTAGTGCACTTCCTTTAAACTAAACATTCTTAGTCCCTAACCCTTTAGTGTAATTAGTACATAGGAGTATAATCCGAACGGGTAGTAAGACGTGGTGCTAAATTTTTTTTATTAGGTTGGCACCAATCTGTTATAATAGTTCAAACATTTTACTTTTTTTTTATCATTGCATCTTACGACCTATTCAGGAAATATGCAAACATGACTATTACTCTATTTGGGATAGGGATGAATAAGGAAGCATTTTAGAAGTAGTACACCCATATTTGCATGGAAGGAGAGTGGGAAACCATTTGGGGAAAAACACCCCCAGTAGATACGACCGGAATTTGAACCCTGATTTCCCCATCACCGGCAGGCCAGTCCAACACGATAGCCATGCCATAGACTGTTCGGCCTCTTGAGAGGGTGGACATTAAACAAAATGTGTTAAATTCGTCGCCTATTTGAAGGGATATATGTATATGTCCACCCATTACGATATTTCTTACGAGAACGGAAGATCTGAAGCTTCAAAACCACTAAAACAATCCTCAATTATCTTAAAATCTTCTATTGTACTCCCGTTGAAATATTATCTTTTTTCACTAGATGAAGGTGACCTTGCGGTCTAGGGGTAAGGGGTCAGACTTCTATGCTGGCGGCCGGGGTTCAATCCCCGGTACCGGCTTAGATTTATCTGATTACCAAACCCTTCCTTCACCTCTGACAAGACATCTTGTGAATGTGGGGAATGCCAGGCCTCCACCGTGGTTCGGATTCCACGTTAAACTGTAGGTCCTCCATTTCATCTCACAATCACCCTACCATTACACATTAGCGTAAGTGCGTATAACCCGAACGGGTAGTAAGACGCGGTGCTAATAATAATAATAATAATAATAATTCACTAGATGAAAAATAGATCCATATTTCTAGTTGTTTGCTTTGTTCTCGGGAGTTCAACGTTTTGCGTAAAGCTTTCTTGGAATTGAGTTATTTGTAAATTTTCACACACTTTGTTTTTAAACTATAAAATCTAAGTGGTTTCAATGCTATAGGAAACCTTATTTTTAAACCACTTTTAAATAGTGTAGGATTTCTGAATATTTATGATGCATCTCAGCGCCCCTATAGTTATCGTTATGTATTTGTGGGGTACAGAGGAAAAAGGGGAATATCCAATTTGAGCTCAAATTGAGATTGCCACCATCTGTTAGGCAATCACGACACCTTTCTAATGCACTTTAAATTATGGTTAAAATAGGTCTTTTTCATATTTAAATTAGATAAAAAGTATTTTCTGGGGTTTTTATGGTGTTTGAGATTAAATATGTGGTCCTGGAAAGGGTATTTAATGTAACTTTCCCCCTTTTTCCCTTGTAGCATCAGATTATGGTTGCGACTAGTTCATATACTTTGTTTATTTTTTTTAGCACTGCGTCTTACTATCCGATAAGGTTATACACAAATGTACTAATTACACTAATAGCTTAGGTATCAGGAAGATGTAATTGATATTAACTGCACCCACATTTTCATGGAAGGAGAGTGGAAAACCACATAGTAAAAACTACCCTTAGTGTATCCGACCGGAATCAAACCCCGATCTCACCGTCTTCGGCAGTCGAGTCCAACACGAGAGTAGCGCGTTAGACCCATGAGGCCACCGAAGCGGGCTTTATTTTAATTTAACTAGGGGCAAAACAGTATTTAACATCTCAACCCTAAAATTTGAATTAATAAAACAAACTAGCTTATAGGTTTTCAAATATATATATATATATATTAACACAAAGATATATATTCAAAGTGTTGATGAAAATGAATGCAAACATTGTGAGAATACTATAATCCTCTGGAAGGAAGCATGGAGATATGACATAACAACTCATACTGTTCATACTGTAGAAGCTATCACATATAAGGTTCACACAAAGGTTTAAATTCTCAGGAGCCCATTACACATTGTTGTACTGATTCACATTGCCATTGGATTCGGTTGAGGCTACGTTTAATCGGGTTGTCATGTCTTTTGATTAGGTATCCTCATCGTGATGCAATAATTGTGGAAAATACTCTCACTTTTAAATTAGATGGTTTAAATTCCAGTATCAAAAGTCTCTGATATTTCTTAATTTAAAATTAACTGATTGATATCCGGTTACATATTATCTGGTAATTCTTATCTAAAAATTAGCTGATTTACAAATACGATGTAGCCTACATATTATCTGATGATTCGTATCTCGAAATTAGCTGGTTTACAGATAAAACGTACATAATTTTTATCTGATGATTCCTATCTTGAAATTAGCTGGTTTACAAATACAACGTACATAATTTTTATCTGATGATTCCTCTCTCAAAATTAGCTGGTTTACAAATACAACGTACATAATTTTTATCTGATTATTCCTCTCTCAAATTTAGCTGGTTTACAAATTCAACGTACATAATTTTTATCTGATGGTTACTATCTCGAAATTAGCTGGTTTACGAATACGGTGTAAGTATTATCTGACGATTCATATCTAGAAATTAGCTAGTTTACAAATACAACGTAGATTATTATTATTATCTGATGATTCCTATCTCGAAATTAGCTGGTTTACGAATCCGGTGTACGTATTATCTGACGATTCATATCTCTAAATTAGCTGGTTTACAAATAAAACGTACATAATTATTATTATCTGATGATTCCTATCTCAAAATTAGCTGGTTTACGAGTACATAATTTTTATCTGATGATTCCTATCTCAAAATTAGCTGGTTTACGAGTACATAATTTTTATCTGATGATTCCTTTCTCAAAATTAGCTTGTTTACAAATACAACGTACATAATTTTTATGTGATGATTCCTCTCTCAAAATTAGCTGGTTTACAAATACAACGTACATAATTTTTATCTGATGATTACTATCTCGAAATTAGCTGGTTTACGAATACGGTGTAAGTATTATCTGACGATTCATATCTCGAGATTAGCTAGTTTACAGATGCCACGTACATGATTATTATCTGATGATTCTTATATCGAAATTATCCACTTTACAAATCCGGTATAGGCCTTCATATTAGTTGATTATTCCCATCTCAAAATTAGCTAGTTTACAAATCCGGTGCTCATACTTTCTGATGATTATTTCAAATCTTCAAATCCTGCTGCCTCCAATAATGACTTAGTGATGCAGACATGGTTTGTCCAACAACAACAACAACACTGCTATTTTCTTGTTTTTCGTTCAGATCACCATTTATAGTTAATGAATTATATGTGTTCAAGGTTCAAAACTGTTTTGCTATAAAAATTCCAAAACAATCTAGCTTTTCTTGCGTCTCCTACACTTCCACTTTAAGTGTATACATGGACCTCTCATGTTGTTTTAGAAAGTTGACAAACTTCTCCTTATAATATTAATTTAATATTAAAACTAGATCGCAAGTAGGTTCCTAAAAGAGAAACTTAATTACATGCGTCATAGCTAATTCTTTTACTTAAAATCTTTTGAAGGACAAATGTGATGATCGTGCATGTATAATATTAATTATTAATTTATCAATTGTTTGCATTCGATTATTTAACAAATTAGCCATCGTAGTCGGTTCATAGCCTCGCTCCTTAGCCTCTTCCATCTGTGCTCTCAGGTCACTCCTTAGTCCATTATTTCATCCAAGCATTGGTCTCCCCAGTGACCTTCTTCCCTCTGGTTGTCCTAGGTACACCTGTTTGGTAATTCCCTTCTCAATACATCCTCTAATCACTCAATTAGTCTGCTTCTTCTTATTGGTGTATTGTCAGCTTGCCTAAAATGTTTATGTATCTCAACATTTTTCCTAATTCTGAAGTACCCATTTTCTCGCAATTGTCCAAAAATTATCCTTTATTCTTTATTTTCAAACGCTAAAAGCTTCTTATCCATCTTCTAGCGTAGCGTCCACACGTCATTTCCGTAGAGTAGCACTAGTCTGGATATTGTTTTATATTATCTTATTTTTACAAATCTAAATTGTAAAACATAACTTATTACTTGTGGAATTGATCACACGTTTGATCAAGATTCAAGCACATCCATCACAGACTATGCCTTAAAAGATAAGTGAAGAATGACCCTGAGCATGGGATGATTCCTGGATAGCTCAGTGGTTAGAGCATTGGCGTACTAATCCAAAAGTCCCGTGTCCAGGTGTCATTTTTCAATTTAAAGAATATATCTAGATGCATCTACAACCGTGGCTAATAAAATAATAGCTTTGATATTTAATCCAAAATAACTTATCTATTCTGATCAAACCAGTCCAACATTTGTATTCCTTTAGTAAATAATTATATACAATTTCTTAATGTGCTACACATCTTACTAGTCTTAGGGC
Source organism: Timema douglasi (assembly GCA_901482245.1). NCBI lineage: Eukaryota > Metazoa > Arthropoda > Insecta > Phasmatodea > Timematidae > Timema > Timema douglasi. The sequence continues at coordinate 9,169 of CABEEJ010001978.1, forward strand.
TTTTTATTTATTTTTACTGTATGTCGTATTTGATCTGAGAAATGCAGTATTTAGTACGATCGTGGTGTATGTAGACATTTTAACTGTTCTGTGAGAACAGATATTTTCCCAAGGTCTACCTAAGAGGTTGTGTACACGTCATAACCTCAAAGAGATGACGTGATGATAAAAAATTACAGAGGTGAAGAGCCAGTGGAGATATTAAACCTAACTAACCAGACCATAGTGACCATAAGTACAGTACATTTACCCTTTCGGTAAAAATACCTATAGTATCACCGAGAATCGAACCCAGCACTTCTAGATCTTTATGCAGAGGCGCTAAACACTAGACCAAGAGGTTGTCCATTAACATTTTCGTTGAACGGTGGTGTTTGGTTCTCATATACAGTCTAGTTTTCATATTAAGTATTTTTATCTGACACCTAGAAAAGTTACTAGAGCTACTTTCACGCATTCATACATTAGGTCATGTGATCTAAAGCTGTATCAATCCCTACTACATATAAAATAACAATTTAAAAAACAGGCTGGTGTTACCTTACCCGCTCAGGTTATTAACAGATGTACTAATTACTCTAATGTGTTTAGGATGATGACAGTTGAATTTCAGAGGAAGTGTAAACTTATTTTCATGGATGGGGACTAATAAATTCGGTACACACGAATTGCGGAACAACTCATTCGAGATCAATAATACCCTTACACGAACTGCGGAGTAAAAATTAAATTCTTAATGTCTTTGTTTAAAATGAAACATGGAGGTTAGGTTAGGATAAGTTAGGTTAGTAGTTAGGGATTTAACGGGATTACAGTTTGTTCCGCAAGTCATGTTGACCGGCTGACATGTATACTTTATTTCGCAATTCGAGTGCTCCCGATACATTCACTTAGAGAAAAAATAAGCACTTAAATTACAACTGACCGGGATTCGAAACTCGTTCTCCTTGTCATAGGCAATACAGTGTATTGTGACGCCTCAAATCATTCTACCATCGAAGTAGGTAGATATTAAAAATATTGTAGCTAAATGTTTTCAATTTGGCCGAAATAAATATGTTTATATTTTTATGAGAGTCTTCCTAGGAATACGAGTACACTACTGTAGTCAACATGAAGCTTCGAGCGGAAATACTAGAAGGGGAAGTAAATTTATAATATCTCATTTATGAATTTAAAATTGGGATTATGAATGCATAAAGGGTTCATTAGTTAGTTTTTGATCGTAAAGGTCCTATTTGAATACTAGTAGGTTCCCTAACTGCAAATAATGATTAAAATAGATAAAAAGCTATTATCATTGTAAATATATTAGTAGGTAATTCATAAACTACAGGGTTTTATTAGGACACAAATTAAGGTGGAAGTGTAGTTACGTGAAAGAAGATCTAACTTATTACTTTTAAAATTCACAATTGTATACTGATAACTAGCTTTATAAGTATTTAATTATATTAGTAAAATTCATTTGGTTAGTCAGTAGGTAGACGTTACATTGGCATGTACATTCAGATTACCTTGTAATGTAGCAAGATTACCTCGCATTATTGCATTATAGTATAGCTTATAAGCTAAGGACACATTGCAATACGTCAAGGTAAGCCTGCTGTCTTTCAGCGCAAACGGAGTGTACACTCTGTTTATAAAAAAAAGGTCTTCTTAACTCTTGACTCATGGGTTCAGGGTTCACTCCCCAAACAGGGGCCATCAGGTAGGTATTTTGTTCATAGTGTAATCGTCCATAATCTATATTAAATAATAGTGTGGTATTTACTAAAAACTTACCTTAATCTCTCTGAAAATGTATAATATTTATTGAAAATTAAGCATCTGCCTTTAAATCTTGATAGATAAAAAAGCTTTATTTAATTTCCCTGTTCTTTACCATGTGATCTTCATCGGTGGAAAAACGGACAAAATGTCAGGCTCATTCAATCTTTATATTGCTCGTGATGAGAAGGTTTGCATTTGAACCCGTGCAGGGTGCACTGAGGGTGTTTTTCCTTCAACTGTTTCCTATCCAACCTACCCACCAATGCGGGTACATTTTATATAAATTCTACCTTCATTACTCCTACAAAATTAAATTAATTTAAATGCGTATAAAACGGATGGGTAGTGAGACGCGTTGGAAAAAAAAAATTAATTTGCCATATTTCTTTTACAAAAACCAAATTTATTTGTTTGTTAATATATTGTATGAGCTTAGTCGTAGTTCAAATAAATTGTGTGTAAGTATAACAATTTCTAAAATAGTACCTAAATTACAAATTTATAATTAAAAATAAAAGTTTCGAAAACAGGAGGGTGGAAAATACTGGGAGGTTTTATCTCCACAAACTTTTTTTTTCGTATTATTTAAGGTGGAAATGTAGGTAGTCTGAGTTAAGGACAGTGTTTTTTGCAGTTTTTATAGTAACACCTTTTTTTAAATAAAATAAACAGGTGACCTGGCGGTCTAGGGGTAAGGTGTCAGACTTCTATGCTGGCGGCCGTAGTTCAATCCTCGGTACCGGCATAGATTTATCTGATTACCAAACCCTTCCTTCACCTCTAACAAGACATCTTGTGAATGTGGGGAATGCCAGGCCTCCACCATGGTTCGGATTCCACGTTAAACTGTAGGTCCTCCATTTCATCTCACAATCNGTTAAACTGTAGGTCCTCCATTTTATCTCACAATCACCCTACCACTACACATTAGCGTAAGTGCGTATAACCCGAACGGGTAGTAATATGTGGTGCTAATAATAATAATAATAATAATAATTAGAATAATTCCCCATTAGAAATAGTTTAATTTTCTTCATATGTTGACTTCAACATTTATTGAATATATGTCAAGGGTGTACTGGAATTTAATGACTACTCTTTCTCTTCATTTAAATATAATAATTAGCACCGCGTATTACTAACCGTTCGGGTTATACGCATTAAGTACTAATTACTCTAATACAATAGGAATTGGGAAGGTTGAATTAAAGGAAGTTAACCCGCATTTGCGTGGAGGGAGAGTGGAAAACCATTTTGGAAAAACCACCCCCAGTTCACCCGACCGAGATTCGAACCTCGATCTACCCCATTCTCAGCAGTCTAGCTCAACACGACAAGCGCGTTAGCCATCTTCATTTAAAAAGTTTATCATCTAATTTCTCAATACTCGTGACAGATATTTAACAAATGTTACTATCACCACACCCGCCTCGGTGGCGTAGTTGGCTAACGCGCTTGTCGTGTTGAGCTCGACTGTTGAGTACGGGGAGATCGAGGTTCGAATCTCGGTCGGGTGAACTGGGGGTGGTTTTTACTAAATAGTATTCCACTCTCCCTCCACGCAAATGCGGATTCACGTCCTCTAATTCAACCTTCCCAATTCCTAATCCATTAGAGTAATTAGTAATTAAAGCGTATAACCCGAACGGGTAGTAAGACGTGGTGCTAGATATTATATTATATTATTATACTATCACTACGCAAAGAAAATTAAATTCTACGTTTCTATTGGAGCAATATTATTTTATTTCGGTCAAGAAAAATGTTTCAATATAAAAAGTGAAAACACTGACCTTTTCTCGTGTACCTTACACTCCCACATTAATACACATAACTCCTGTATATAATCGAGAGCAGTGTTTCACAAACATTTTTCCAGTCGCGTATCTCTTTCCAATTCAACATTACAAATAAACAAAACTAATTATATAAAATATAAACGGTTGAATAAAAATCTAAGAAATCTTTAAGGAAAGGTAAACAAAAGCGTGACAGGGTTAATTTGTTTATAAGACTTACTATTTCCAAAAAAATAGGTTTTATTACATATAAAAGTTTGTGGTACTCTCTATTATACCAATCGTATCCTTGGGGGTTCAAGTACCATAATTTAAGAAACACTTATATAGAGTATGTATTAATATATGCTACGTTTGTGTATGCGTGGATATTTATTGGTAGAATAATAATACATAATTTAATTAATCTCCCAACAAGCCAGAAACCTATTTGTACAAAAGCAAAGTAATATTTTTTATGATATCTTTCTTACCTTCCGAATCTCGAAGCTCCTTGTTGTACAAACCACTTTTAATTTGGTTATGGAACACACCATTTTCTTTAATTTTATCTTTATCAACCACAGTTTCTTGATCATCTTCTAACTTAATGTCTCCAATTAAAGATGAAATCATTGTTTTAATAAAACAATCTAAAAAAATAATATATTTACGTTAAATAAAACAACTCTAGGAAAGGTTCGTCAAACGTTTAACTGGTTTACCAAACACTTGAATAGAGTGGGTTTTTTTAAAAAAATTAACGTATTCGCAAACAGCTCCAATATCTTGCCTCCAAAGTCATTGGCTGTTTTCAGACATCTGTTAAGAATATATGCTAAAACTTTGAGTAAAAATTCGACTTCTAAAGTTGCGATGTACGTGTTCCTTAAGATACTTCTCTACAAGACGCACGAATGAGACTACACGAGTTTGTTAGTGGTAAAATAAATAATGAAATCTCTTTCAAGGCTACTTATGAAATTATTGTAATTTTCGTACGTATTATATCGTATTTTCTGAAAGTTGGCCTGGAAGGTCTGTTAAATTTTTTTATATATATATTTAAATTGTTCAAACTCCGTTTTAAAACCTGTCCATTAATATTTTGTAATTTTTTTTAATAATGATTAAAACGAATTATTAGTCCAAGACGGATCAAATTGGTAGAAAACCTTCCTAACCAAAAACCAACTCGATGTAGACTGAATAATACTGTCCTATTCCATATTCATTGTATTTATAATTCAAAGTCGATAGGCATAGATAATTAATTATTTATTAGGGGGAGTGTTTGGTGCAAAAAGGGAACTTGGTTAACATCGACACAGAACTGTTCGTACATCAATTTAGCCGTGAGAGAAATTACGATTCTACGTTCTTTGGAGAATATTCTAGGGAGTATTTTAAATATAACACTCTTGTATATTTCACCTGCTTCAGTGGCATAGTTGGCTAACGCGCTGGTTTCGTGTTAAGATAGACTGCCGAGGACGGGTAGCTCGAGGTTCGAATCTCGCTCGGGTGAAACTGGGTTTCTCCTAAATGGCTTCCATTCTCCCTGCGGGTTCACTTCTTCTTAAATCAGCCTTGCCAAATCTTAACCCAGCGTAATTATTACTTAAGCGTACGAACGGGTAGTAAGATGCGGTGATAAATAGTAATAATAATCTTGTATATTTCCATTAGTTCATGACAACCTCAGTTAAAGAACCGAAAGTTTTCACATTCATACTGTTTCTTTCTTTTTATTACGTCTTACTACCCACCCATGATATCCATAAATTTATACTAATGAGTTAGAGAGTAGTAAGGTAAAATTCAGAAAGAGTGTATCCACGTTTGCGTGGGAGGAGAATGTGAATCAACTTAGGGAAATAAACACCTCAGCACGCCCGATCAAGATCCTAACTCCAACCTAACCGTCAACAGAAAGCAAGGCAAGATGATACTGAAACTCTAGTCCAAGAGTCTAATAGGTTATTATAAAAAAATCTATCAATACTTTGATTATTTTATTAACATCATATTATGTTTTGATTTGTTGTTCATACTATTGTCTGGATATTCTTTCTTGTTCCATATTTGAAACAAAGTGCAATTCTTCTAAATCTAACCTTACTCATATATCATACATTTGATATAATTATTTCATATGAGGTACTCACATGACTTGATTTGTAAACATATGAAAATGATTTTATTAACTTTTATAACCGTCAAAAAGGGTTTCTGTATTTCTAAATCCTTTTCTAGGAATGGTAGAAAGCAAAAACGTATAATTTCATATTGGAGATACCCTGTTGTTGCTTTCGGTCAAGTTTTCTCCCCCTACCTCTGCTTCCATATGATCACCACACAGTTTATGTTAATGTTTAGTTCCCACGGCTTGTCCCGATGACGTCTTTGACGATCACGTGTCAAATCGACCCGTAAACTCATTAGCATCGAGCTAACATCGGTAAGGTTGGTATGAAAAGTGTCACTAACTCTATGAAGTTCTGTGAAGGTTCAATCTACAGTAAACTCCCAATTATCCGGGTTGATCGGTATCAGAGAGTGCACGGAAAGTTTAAAACGTGGTTTATCGAATACATCAACTTTTTATTTAGGTGGGAGTGTAGGTAATGCGAGAAAAATAGTGTTTTTGCAGTTTTCATAACATCACATTTTTTGGCCAAAATAAATAAACTATTACTCCAGTAGAAACCTAGAGTTTGATTTTCTTCCCATTGTGATTTCAACAGTTGTTGAATATCTGTCATGAGCATAGCAGCATTTGATAAGAAGCTTTTTAAATGAAGAGAAACCATTGTCATTAAATTCAAGGACACCTTATACATATTGTCAAGAACTCTCAAGGTCACCATGTGAAGAAAATTAAAATCTATCTGTATATTCTGAATCAATATTTGATGTATTTGAATCAAAAAAGTTTTGATATAAAAGCTACAAAAATACTTCCCTTTTCTCGCATTCCCTCACTCCTACTTTAAAAAATGTATACATATATATTAACATATTTTTTGTGTATAGCGTCTTAGATCTATTTTATACGTGTAAATAATTTGACTATACCCAATATATGGATTGTAATATCCCCTTATATACCAAAAAACACCATTTGAAAGATATCCAACATTTAAAATTAAGTCAAAATGGACACCATCAGACAAAAATATTAATTACATATTACTTTATACTGTAATCCATTATTAATACATAATATACAGGATGATCGGAAACTCATAGTCTATACTGGACTTATATCTCGTTTGGGCCAAAAGTAATATCAAATTCCTATGCACTTACATCCAGAAAACTATGCTAATACCATTCAATTGTATTCAAAGTTTCAGCGTACAGTGCCGGGATAGTAAAGCTGTCAAGCATGCGTGTACAGCAGGTTGCATAGGGCTAGGCACGCGTCACTGCACATGTAATAATGGGAAGTACTTTCAGTGATGTAGGGCCGTTAATGATGATTCTCGGAACGTATTCACATTTCTAGACGGACTGGTGTGTTGTTTACTATTAATTGTGGTATGTTCTGCTGCCGTGCTCCAAGAGGTCGAGGTGTGCAGTGCCGCGCGCCTAACTCCTATGCAACCTGTTGTACACTCATTCTTGAACAGCTTTGCTCTCCAGAAACTGTACGCCTAAACTTTGAACACAATTTAATGGTATCAGCATAGCTTTCCGGATCTAAGTGTGTAGGGATTTTATATTACTTTGATTCAAACAAGCTATATGTACCGTTTGAGCTTTTAGTTTACGAATATTCCTTATATGTAGGCTATATAAAAGTACAATTTTCAAAGGAATAAAAACCTTCATCATCTGAAAGCTGAAAAGTTACTAAATATTTTTTATTATTTGTCACCACGTTCCACTACTGTGTCAAACTATAATCATTCCTATATCTACTTTAATGCAATCACACCTAAAGTCTAATGACAGCTATCCACGTTTATGGTTGACATTAATACCTATTGTAAAACACTATTAACATATCAATATATGATCATTGCTGATTGCAAACAAATATGTTTTTATATTATAAAAGTTTCTTTCTACAACAATATTATTAAAATAAACATTGATAGAGTTCGATCTGTCGTTAGAATAACTTTTTCTAATAGCTCAATAAACAGCTAGGTCCACTTTTTCCCCTTTATGAGCCTAAGGTTGTGTTTATCATATATTTATTTTAACGTAATTTATTTTAATCATTTGGAAGGTAAATATATTTGTCTTTCTATTTGGTTTTATGCCATCTCAATCCCCTCATACACCTGTTATTTTATTAGTCCACATGAGGCAATTGCTAGCTTATACTTGGGGTTGGCTAAGGTTAAGGGAGGACCTTTACTTTTGATTAGTCAGCATAGTCGGGAGAGTTTATGAGAGTAGTTGGAGAGTATACGTCCCTCAAATACTCGATCTGTCGGTCCAAAAGCTCGATATGTTGGTATATACGTTAGTAAGGACATTCAATAAACTGGCGAAGCTCGATTTTTTGTTCATTATACACCCCTTCTTTCCTGTTGGTTCTCCAGCATAGTCAGGGAATTATTAAAAGTTGTGAGAGAATATAGGACATTTAAGATACCCGATCTGTTGGTCCGAAAGCTTGATCTGTTAGTAACTGCGACCAGGATGACATTCAATTTGAGAGTATACACCCGGGTTTTGACCAATATTGACCTATCTTAAATCCTGGTTTGGATTCTCTAAACGCAAGCGTGGGTAGGTTTAAGTTCAATATAAATAAGAAGACATTTGTTAATAATCATAAAAGCTACTAAGACCATTTTCGTGCAGCATATTAATACATGAGGCTCTGTACTCTGTAACTCTTTCTTCTCATGGGTATCATTAATACCTATGGAATAATAATAATAATAATAATAATAACGTAAAACATAATCAATATTGACATGAAAGGAATATATATATTTTTTAATATTCCTTTTTATCAAACCATAATATATACAAAAAAACGGCCTTTTAGTGTATTGTATTAAGTTGTACAGCATAAAGAATAATTTGTTAAATACAATAATTTTTAATGGGCTATTGAAACGAGGGATCGGGGTTCGATCCCAGATAAACACACAAAGAGGGCAGAGGGACTTATACACACACATTTTTAAACTGAGCTATTGATCACTTCTATTTAATTAAACCATCATCGCACTTTTCACTCAGTTCTAGTTGCTTTAACTGAGACTGTTTTATGCACAAGTAGATTAGAATGATAATTTAAAACGTGTTTTCAAGGCCGATGAACAAAAATCTATTAGAATACAATTCAAGTTGGGGATTCGCATCATAGACAATACGTTAGTATTCACACGTGTATAGCTAGAACCTAATAATCCCCATGTAAACTAAGAGAGAGAACAAGAATTATAGCCAGTAATTTAATATCCTCACTCATATCAAGATAAAGAACAAGAAATACAGCCAGTACTTAAATATACTAACGTATAATAAGCGAAAGAACAAGAATACTATCCATCACTTAATTATAGTACCTATGTGTACCCGCGCTTACTAAGAGAAAGAACAATAATTATAGCCTGTAGCTAAATGTCGTCTTACATACCAAGATAAAGGACAATAATCATAGCCAGAAGCTAAATGTCATCTTACATACTAAGCGAAAGAACAAGAATACTATCCATCACTTAAATATAGTACCTTTTTATACCCGCGCATACTAAGAGGAAGAACAATAATTATAGCCTGTAGCTAAATGTCGTCTTACATACCAAGATAAAGAACAATACTTATAGCCAGTAGCTAAATGTCGTCTTACATACTAAGAGAAACAACAAGAATTATAGCCGTTATCTAGATGTCTTATATGCTAAGAGAAAGAACAAGAATTATAACAGGTAACTAATTGTCGTCTTGCATACTAAGATAAAGAACAAGAATTATAGCCAGTAGCTAAATGTCTTACATGCTAAGTGAAAGAACAAGAATTATAGCCGATAGCTAAATGTATTACATGCTAAGAGAAAGAACAAGAATTATAGCCGTTAGCTAAATGTCGTCTTACATACTAAGAGAAAGAACAAGAATTATAGCCAGTATCTAGATGTCTTACATGCTAAGAGAAAGAACAAGAATGATATCCGATAGCTAAATGTCTTACATGCTAAGAGAAAGAACAAGAACTATAACCAGTACCTAAATATACCTGCGTATGCTAGGAGAAAATTTTGTAATTTTAGCCAGGATCTAAATATATCTTTCAATCCCAGGAGGAATCATATAATATATCATCATAGTGTATATCTATCACTATAGCTAAGACCTGAATGTCCCCAGACACACAAAGAGAAAAACTTATATAGGTCAGAAACACATACACACACTTTTTTTTTAACTTTCTTAGGTGGTCGAATGCTCTAGGATTTTAGGGCGTCACTTTCGCAATAGTTTAGAAAGAGGCTGAGGGAGGCGAGGCTGGGTAGATTGGGGTTTGAACAAGTCGGGTGTCCTAAGGGTGGTTATCTTCCCCTCAACACAAATGCGATTACACTTTAAAAGATTTATTTCTTTAACAAAACGGATACAATTCAGAAATCATGCTCTTTCTACAATTTGTTGTTGTTGTAAGAGCATCGCTTATTTACATTACGTTTGCTCTTTACAAACACTTTCTCTATATTGACACTTAATTTATCTCAAATCTGTACGTAGCCAAATTATTATTTATAATAAAATATTGGATCAAAGGAATATGTTCAAGTATCTTGGATGGTATCATATGAGAGTGAAAAAAGGTTCAACACTAAATTAAGAATTGTTTAAAAATAATAAACCTTTAAATAACGTTCTGAAACCAAATTAATGATAAAGAGGAGCAATATTGAAGATAAACGAGTTATAAAATTACAAAACTAACATATGGCATAGAAGAATGGACTCCTTTAAAAACAAGACGCAAATGATTAAATACATCAGAAACGAAGGTTTAATAGAAAACATTTTGTTCACACTCATGGGTCATAAAAATAACGATGAAATAACATAACAAAAACCTCAGGCTATGCAAATTTTAGAAAAAAGTACAGAATTACAAAAACAAATGGGTACAGCATGTTTCAAAACATTTCTAAAACATTTGACACGACCAAAAGGGTACACCCCTTTCGTTAACTTTTTTTTATTTTCCAGGAATAAATTTTTTAATAGAAATTCTAATTTGAGTAATCCAATTGGATTAATTTCAATAGGGCTCAATCGTGATAAAATACTAAGTGAATTCAAAGATATTAGGCTCGATTTATGATAGCCTGGGACCTGTCGAGTGTTTTCACACATACATACGTACGTACAGTACATTGCATACATATATATATTATTAAAAGAATCTTTAATATAACTTTAATAATAATGAGGATGTGTATTTTAATAGGAAAGTGGGGGAAATATATATGGAGATATAAAGCATTTATCTCTTTATTCACTTTAAGTCCAGTGACATAATAAAATAATACATAAAATAGGTGATAAATGAATGGCGGACTAGCTCAGATTTAAAATTAATACAATATTTGGGTTCATAACCAACATTTACATTTTACAAGAAAATTTATTATCTCAAGGTAAAACTTAAAATAACAATAATAATGCACAGAATTGAACACGGGACTCTCAGGACCTCTGGGTCATATTTGGGGAAGAATATACCTTTACTGTTTAAGTGGACTTATTGAACAAGCAAATATTTAATAAAACAATTTGAAATCCTTAAATATATATACTTCATACATTTATAGTCAATTTATTACTATTATTATTAGCACCTCGTCTTACTACCCGTTCGTATTATACGCACTACGCTAATGTGTAATGGTAGGGTGATTGTGAGATGAAATGGATGACCTACAGTTTAACGTGGGATCCGAACCACGGTGGAGGCCTGGCATTCCCCACATTCACAAGATGTCTTGTCAGAGGTGAAGGAGGGGTTTGGTAATCAGATAAATCTTTGCTGGGACCGAGGATTGAACCCCAGCCACCAGCACAGAATTCTCACACCTTACCCCTAGACCGCCAGGTCACCTTATAGTCAATTTCCTCAATGAAGTTGGTCGTTGGACAGAACAATAAAAACTAAATAAGGTCTTTGCATTTTGTCGAAGTCATTAAGCTGACAAAAATTTTATTTTACAGAGCCCATATTTGAAACAGAATATTATTTCTAAAAGTAAATTCTATTGTTGGTGTATTAAGTTGGAATTAATATTATTATTTGATTTTGGAGCAGTAACATTTTAAAGGTGAATGAAATCCAGTCGAAATTGTAGTAGAAGACAAAGGATGAATCACGATTAAAATTTAGGTTGATATCACCTCATGTTGGAGTCTTGTAGTGTCTTCTACGTTGAAACTGTTACTGGATCAGACAAACTCACGTGTCATAGCTGTGGTCTGGACGTAATTAAAGCTGTCCCAAATACCATCTTTTCTTTTATTAATAATTAATTAGCACTAATAAAACCTGCCATCATTACTATGCTTTATTCCAATAAACTTCTGCTACAAGTCCGCGTCCTTTTGGATCCAAAATGCCAAGCCTCGTTTCTTCTTACCTCACTCCTCTCCCCCAATGCTAGAAGTCAATTTCTTTCCACCTTGTATAGTGCGGCCATTATGAGTCTATTAGAAGACGTAAAAAAATACACCTAATCAGAATGGTTTTAAAACGTAGACGGATTATCTAGGCGAAACCCCGGTAAGAAAAATATTTTTTGATCGGATAAATGAATTATTATTATTATTAGGAATTTCCTTCGACGCAATGCAATGTCCGTTGAAAACAATAAGTTTAAAGTGAATATATCGAGAAGTAATTAAATGTGTTATGACCTCTAGCTGCATAGCGTGCTAGTCGCGTCAAAATAACTAATCACTTCAGAATAAATAAAAATTAAATAAAAATATAAACTGACAGAATTAAAATTCTTACAATACAGACGTACCATACATACGTACATTACATACATATATACATACGTACATATTACATTACATTACCATACATGCATACATACTACGTACATACATACATACATACATACATACATACATACATACATTCATACATACATATATACATACATACATACTACATTACATTACCATACATGCATACATACATACATACATACATACATACATACTACATCACATTACCATACATACTACATTACAGTACAATACATACTACATTACATTACCATACATACTACATTACATTACCATACATGCATACATACATATATACATACATACATACATACATACATACATACATACATACATACATACATACATACATACATACTACATTACAGTACCATACATACTACATACTACATTACAGTACAATACATACTACATTACATTACCATACATACTACATCACATTACCATACATACTACATTACATTACCATACACGCATACATACATACATACATACATACATACATACATACATACATACATACTACATCACATTACCATACATACTACATCACATTACTATACATGCATACATACATACATACATACATACATACATACATACATACATACATACATACATACATACATACATACATACTACATCACATTACAATACATACTACATTACAGTACAATACATACTACATTACATTACCATACATACTACATCACATTACCATACATACTACATTACATTAAACATACATACATACATACATATATACATACATACATACATACATACATACATACATACATACATACATACATACATACATACATACTACATCACATTTCATACATACTACATCACATTTCATACATACTACATTACATTACCATACTTACATACTACATTTACATTTACATTTACATTTACATTTACATTCACATTCACATTCACCCGCCTCAGTGGCGTAGTTGGCTAACGCGCCAGTCGTGTTGAGCTCGACTGCTGAGGACGGGGAGATCGAGGTTCGAATCTCGGTCGGGTGTACTGGGGGTGATTTTTCTTATATGGTTTTCCACTCTCCCTCCACGCAAATGCGGTTTCACTTTCTTTAATTCAACCTTTCCAATTCCTAATCCATTACCGTAATTAGCACTTAAAGCGTACAACTCGAACGGGCAGTAAGACGTGGTGCTAAATAATAATAATAATAATAATAATAAAAACATTCACACATTCACATTCATATATTCACATTCACATTCATATATTCACACACTCACATACACACATGCATATGTATAGCCCAACTTTCTCACGCAGAACCATCTGGAAGGGATTTTTTCTTACCAGAATATAATATAATTCTGTTGGGAAAAAAAGGATTTTCAGAAGGTTTCTTGCATGTAAATTGGGCTATACATACATACACACACCATATAACCAACGGACAACTGCACAGGGCCAATATTTTTTACTTTTTGTTTTACTTCAATACTAAGTTCAATTTATAACAAATCATGAAGATATGTAGATCTCAGTCTTCTTTCTCATAAAATTCAAGCTGTTATACAGTTTTAAAAATACATTTCTGCCGTTAAACTATTTTTACTAATACACATCCTTTTGGAGGGCGTGCAAAACCAACTCAGCGAAAAAAAGATTGGGAGACCACTAAAACGATTTTTGGGCAATATCTACCAGGAGACCGAAGCAGACCATTAAGGTCGATATTGGTGAAATATGATAATGATGCTTTTTAAACTCTATAGGTGCGTGAAAGTCTCTACCAGGTGGTCATTTTTAACCTAATGCAGCACTTGATTGTTGAAGTAGTCTGCTGACAGGAACATGATAGGAAAACATACAGACATCTCAGTCAATATGTTGTCAACTTGGTAGGACGGGCAGGCCATCTTAAGTGAGACTCAGATAATGTCAACCGGTCTGCCAATTAGATTGAGAGGCAGCATTTTACCAGGTGCTGTCAAGCGGTAGTACTCTCTTTTCGCAGCATTAAACAGTAATTTTCAACCTTTTTCAACTGACGGTACACTGAACAAGGTGCCAAATTGTCGAGGCACGCCATCTGTTTTATATTGAGAGATCTTATCATTAAAATAACTAGTATTATGGTAGGGATAATAATTTTAGAAATCTACCCACATTTCACTGAGGAGGGAAGGGGGGATATTTTTAAAAAGGCCCTAAGTGCAACCCGATTAGATTTGAACCTTGATTTCCCCGTAACCTTCAATCCAGTCAAAATCAAGAATGACACATTAGACCATGTGACCACCGACGTGATCTATTTTATTTTATAGTCATTTCAATTATATATGAAAATGTACACCTTTATATCACATGACTGGACGTATGAATATATTAAAACTGTTTTTAAAACATTTATATAAGTGTCGAAAAGGTTAATTCTTACAAAAAATCAAACAGTAGATATTTTAAAACCATTACGTTCAATTCCCAATCGTGATAACAACATACTCAAACCTACTTCGGTGGCCGTATGGTCTAAGACGTTACTCTCGTGTTAGAATACACTGCTGATAACAGGAAGAATGAAGATTGATGTTTGAATCCCGGTTGGGCATATTGAGAATCTTTTTTCCAAAGGGATTTTCCAATATCCCTCTACGGCAAGTGAGTACACTTCTTTTAAATTCAACCTCCTCCTCCTCCCTAAAATCATTAGCGTAATTTGTACATATGTGTATTATCTGAACAGGTAGAAAAATGGGGTGTTAAAAAATGAAAAAAATTACTAAAAGTGGTTTGCTGTTGGGAAAGTTGCAGATAAATTTCACCCTTATTAGCATGGAGAGAGGATGGTAAAACTACTATGAAAGGTTCTATATTAAAAATCACCCCCAAGTGCACCCAGCCGAGATTTTAAAATCGAACTCCCTATCACCAGAAATCCACACTATTGGCTCCAAAGGCCGTGGGAAAACAAATTTAAGTCTCTACTTATGGAAGTTGCCTTCCTGTGACGTCACTGTCGGTCAAGATAGGATTTCCCATGTTAATGAATTTAAGTTTTACTCAGCAAGTTTTAAATATATAACGTTGAAACAAAAACAATACATTCTTAAATAATTCTAAAAATAGCCCTACAGTTTCACAAAAATATTATTTTTGTCTTTAAGTATTTTTTTGAAAACGTATTTTTTTTTATAAGTCCTAGGACTTAAGATATTTGCCTTGGTAACAAAATTTCCTGTAGGAATATTCCTGCAAGGTTGTATATTGAAAAAGTCCGTAGTAGCATATGTCTAGCTAGAATAGGAAACAAGGAAAAGGTAACATTAAAAAGAAAGTTAATGTTTTCAAGGCATAAATACTAACTGTGTAAACTCGTCAGAGGAAGAGGGAAAGGGTTATCAGCATATAGACAAGAGTCATCTCAGGGTGAACTTCTAATTTCTTTCCTCTCTTTCTATTCCGTACATTAGCGTCCAAGCATGCTTAGACTGCTTAGGTGCGTCGAGTTAAGATGTAACTCGCTTCGCAAAATAGTTTCAAAATATCCAAGTAGGCAATGACTTTATTGTGTTAGGGATAAGGGAGGTTAAATTTAGAGGAAATGTGCCCAAATTTGCATGGAGGAGAGCTGAAAATCATATTGGAAAAACCACCTTTTATACACCCGACCGGGATTCGAGCCCTGATCTCCCTGTCATCGACAATCTAGTCCAACACGAGAATGACGCCTTAGACCATGGGGCCAACGAAGAAGGTAGGTTCCTCTTACCTGATTTCCCGACGACATGTCGTGAAAGTCGGTTTTACTGATATTGGTTTTTACTTTCTTTTTGCCTCAGAGAAAGAAAGTATTGTGATTGCAAAAGAGAAATTGAAACACAGATTTTGATGGATGTCGACGTTTCATGACCCCCTGAATCTAAAAAAGTGATTATTTGCAATGCCATTTATTTGAACTTGGGCTAGAGCCAAAAGCATTTTAACGGTGGGGCTAGATCTTTGTATCTAGGGTTTTTATAAGGTTTGCCCGAGGAGTTTTTGGAAATATATATTTTACCCTACAATTAAAGGTAGTTTACTTTGGGTGAAAAGAAAAATCAACTGTCCCAAAATTGGCTCCAACAATTTGTTTAAAATTCGTATGTAGGCACTATTTGACATTATGAAAAGCGCATTTTATTTTTTCATTAAAATGACTTTGAGGTTACGTTACAGAGGCAGATTTGTTTAATTTTGATCCTATCTATCTAAACTCTTTAAGATATGAAATAACTCATCATTGCAAATGTATAGGACACTTAAAAATATACAATATTTACAATAAATAATATTTTATAGAATTAATATTCTCCGAGTTATAGGTTAAAATATAATTTTACCTAAAGCTTTAGGAAATGGGGAGTTAATTTTCATGCTCTTTGCTAAACCAAAATTTTTCTTTTTTAAAAATACGTTTCTATAACAGTGTATATTATTTCATTTATGCTCTTGGGTGCAGTGTGATTATCTTTTTTCCCCATTATGTTTCTTTAACAATGGATTTTATTTCTTTTCGCCTAATATCTTGCGAGCTTTGAGTAAATATCTCCATTTTTAGCTACACAATCTAGTTTCTAAATATTTTCCTCATCTCTTTGCATGCAAATGCGGGCGCGTTTACTTTCAAGTCTATCTTAATAACTCCTGCCCTATTAGTTTAAGTATTCGAATACTGTTGGCCGCCATTTCTAACCAGTCGAAACTCTCCAGTCTTCTCTTCTCCATTTTCTTCTTTAGGAGCCAGTGGGTTAAGTAGAAATTCTCGTGGTTAATTAAATAATGGTGGGGGTAGAGAACATAGCCGATTAAATAAGTAGAAATGTATGTAATAGATCTTGAAGTTTTATTTTAAATAAACATTAAAATACATTTCGAGCCACTGGTTACATAATGAAAAAAAAATTACTTAATACATGAATATAGATAAATTGTTTATTTTGTGGGCATTTAGCCACATGGTCTCCATTTTATCCCGCCATCTCTAAGCCCTCCTTGTCCAACCTAAATAGAATGAGACTATCCGTACTTCTTATTATTGGTCTTATCAGTTTGCGTACTGACCGTCAAGTGTGTTGCGTCTGACGCTTCCCTTCCATCTAGGGTCAAACAAAGACGCCAAACCAGACGTGCTGATTGGCTAGCTGTTCGCTCCAAACCTCTCCTTTCCACTGTGAAGCCACACGTGCAAGTCATAGCTTCAAGGTACAGGTAAAATAGAATAGCACGATGCCTAGAAGTGGAAGGTGCAAGTAATAAATTTAGAAGACGCTAATATTCCAACAAAAACTTTACAAGAATGAAAACTACTAGTTTTAAAAGTTAAACGCCTAAAAAAGAAGTTAATGAACTTAAAACATATATTGCTTACAACTTTGGTTATAATTTGGATAACCTATAATTAACATTAAACCCCACTTTTTCTTACAAATTAAACATTTGAAAGTAATATAAATATTAAATTAGTCCTAGAAAAGAATAATACATTGAAGATGCTGAAGGCTATTTATTAAAATAAGGACAAACGATTGAAAAACAATAATATACCATACGTGTAGGACTCTCAATATATTGATAGTGTTAACATGATTTCTAATAAACTAAAAGGGGGATTTTGGTAAAATTATAGATATAAAATATTACTAAATGTCTTTGAATATTATAAATATTGGGCAATTGCAAGCCTATTACAACCATATTATTATTAGCACAGCGTCTCACTAACCATTCGGCTATACGCAGCAAACATAGTTAATCTAGTGGTCTTAAGAATTGTATTAAATTAACAAAATAAACCATGGCAATCGAACATATGTAAATGAAATGGTTTAGAGATAAGGGCCTAAACCCTTGACCACTTTACAGACCCTTTGCTTTAAAAAGAACGGGGAAAGTTTCCCAAAATTTCAACAGTATTGAAAGCAACCTATCTAACTTTTCCTCCAAAACGACAAAATGTGACAAAAAAAAAGATCAGACTGTACAGTATTTACAATCATGCTACAAAAGGTTTACTTACACTCCTAGTTAATAGAAAAAACTTTGGTACTTGAATGCAAGCTTAAACTTTGAAATATTAGTATTGAGTATTGAGAATTATTATTATTATTAATGTAATCACTCCTCCAACAAATTTTATTCAGAAAAAGTCGTTTTAAACTTGTGGCATGGTATGGACTTATTTTAATAACCTCCCAGAGAGCACAACAAAAACAAATTCGATAAGGGCTAACTCCCAAAAACTGGAATGTATCCTCAAAATATTTCCTGTCACACACACAAGAGGTGAACTTCTTAACGGTCCAAACCTTGTTCAAAATATCTGGGAGCCACGAGTGGTCCAGAACCACTGCTGGACGTCTGGTCCAGAAACACTCCCAAAACTCCACTTACTCGGGTGGCCCAAGTCTCAATGCCTGCCCCCTAAAACTCACAAGGTAGTCAGACCTATGCGACAAAACCACTCCCTTGTCAAACGTCGAAGTCTCCAAGTCCTGACACTACAACATGCCACTGTATGGCAGAAATTCCCTGCCTCAACTCAACTCCCATCAAAAGTTTCCTTTAAATTACCTGCCTGTCCCGAACGTGCTCTCTATGACACTAAAACTAAACCACGTATAAAAATTTATTCCTGAAAATATTCAACAAAATCTCTCAAAAATTGCTACACCCCCTTTAGATGCCACAAGTCACTTGGAAAATTGTCGTTACTCGACCATGAAACTTATTACTTTAAAAAATTAGAGTAATTTTACACAAAAAATTATTAATTACGCCTAATTTTATACTCAATCCTAAATGAATTTATTATTAGACTTTAATGTATAATCGGATATTTTTTATTATTAATTCATTTCTTTTAATGATAACTTTTCAATATTATTAATTTGACGATACTTTTACATAAACTTTAGTCCTACATTATTCAAATTATTATTGTCATTGAAGATTTAAGTAATTATGATGAGTGATATGATTTGAGGTTGTATGCATTGCAAACACCCTTAAGGCGGAGATAGTCAAAATTCTGAATCTCATCAGCATTTTTACCCAGTTTATTCGATACGACATAAGGGTTGGAAAACAACAATTAAAGTTTCTTGGTCTCCTTGGCAAAGTAATCCCTTCGGGGAGCTTTCCTCAAAAGAACTAGGTCTCCAACCTGAAAACCAGAATGTTTATGTTTCTACTTCTCCTGGCGTCTCCTTCCCAAGCTTCAACATCCTTTACCGCAATCTGCGGATAATGTCTTCTCGGGCAGGTTCGTTTTCTGTAAGAGGAAAGTTTAGTCCCTTCAGTGACCTGTCATCAATTCAAGAGGGGTGCTCATGGTTGTCTCATGAACACAATCATTAAAAAATACGTTTATGAGAGGAACACACTTAATCCACTTAGTGTGCCACTGATGGAAGAACGTGGGAAAATATGCAACCGATCTCCTTCATACAACGTTCGCTGGGGTTACTTTGAGGTTTTCTAATTGATTGGTAATTATCTTGAATATTTAAAGTAGCCACGGCGTCTACCCAAACCTTGGAGGTAAATTGAGATCCGTGATCACTTATGATGCTACGAGGGGAGCCAAATTTAGTTATATAATCATCAAGTATTTTTCTAACACAAACAGTGGCTGTGGCCATCTGCAAAGGATAACAAATTACAAATTTAGAAAAAACGTTCAGCCCCACAAATAGAAATGTCATCCCATTATAAGCTACTGGCAAAGGGTCAAATAAATCAACTGCAATTAAATCCTCCGGACCCTCGGGAACAATGACTTGCCACTCTCCCTCGCACCTGCGATTGGGATACTTTACCTTTTGACAAACATCACAAGATATACGAATTTGCCTGAGTATTAGTTTCATGCTGCACCAATGGTAGTTCTCGCAGAGCAGCCAAAAGCACTTCTGACACCCGAAATGTCCCATCACACTGTGAACGTGTTTCCCAAGTCTTGGCACCAATTCTTTGGAAACACAAATTCTGCACTTCAACTGGTCTCCTTCCGCTTTACTGAACAGAATACCTTCAAACAACAAATAGCACTTCCTTACTCTCTCTTGAAATTTAGGCTCCTGATTAAAATCATTACCTTCTAAAATTCGGATTCGAGATCTGCGGACTGCCAGACTCTCATATACCTCAAATCCTTTTTTAATTTAGAATCAGGATCCAAATTGATTCTAGCTATTGCTAGGCCAAGAGGTCCACTCTCTTCGGTCACTAACTGTCCGTTGTCGTCCAAAGGAAAACGTCTTAGAAAATCTGCCTGGTAATGATCTTTTCAAGAAATATGGACAATCTCAATAGTAAACCACTGGGTCAGCCTGCTGCCAAGCAACCTACAAGTTTGAAAAAAAATATAAATATATATGATCTGTTAAAATTTTGATGTCTTGCCCTAAGATCAAAAGTATAAATATCTGTAAATAGCAAACGATGGCAAACACTCTTTTTCAGTAACAGTATATGCCTTTTCGACCTCCTTGAGATCTTGGCTCAAATGTGGTGTACAAAAAAAAATACTGAGCAAACTATGTAACCATATTGTTGAAACCACAATAATGTAATTATGCATAGAAAATAGAGACGAACCTTGCAATATTTTTAAATTCAAAGAAACTTCTTTAAAAAATAGGGGGAGGGGGAATTCAATATACGTCATTTCTGTCACCCATGGTTCATCTCTAAGACAAGGCAATGTATATTAAATGAGTTTTATCACTTGGGAGTGGGGTGAGGAGGCGATTCGTGACAGAAGCTGAGCAGATTGAATACCGTTATCATCCTTTCCGATTGATATTCATGAAACTGTCGGACGAATGGCTTTGACGCGTTTGTTTGATAAATACAAAGTTAATGGATCAGGTTCAAGATTAAGATTTGGTATATTTAGTGAAACGTGAGTGTCACTGGTAAATTCATGTTTCACGCGTTCTTTTAATGATCTTCATATAATTATTCGAAAGTTGAACCTTTGGTTTAGCATCCGAAGGGGCGAAGCGAGAAGTATTGAATTTGCAAGACATAATTTATCAACAGGACAAATCCATTTTTAAAAATGACTAATTATTCAAATGAAACTGTGGCCTATAGTTGAAGCTATAGTTTGAATAATTTAAAAAAAGTAGTCTCATTTAAAATTGATAGTAAATATAATCCGTTGTTGCTATTAATGTGTTGCTTTTTATAACATTTCGAACTATTAGTCGTATTTTATACATATTTATTACTAAAAGATGATCCAACAGCACACTTATAGTTCATGTATTGTATTTTATAAACCTTTCTGACTATAATTGCACAATATTTAGTATTTTAAAATATAATTAATAGTAAAATCATAGAAATAACAATGTTCAGTAATTAAAGCTTTAATAATATATACGAACTATCTTTTGTGGTCAACTTGAAAATAAATAAATATATATATATATATATTTATAAATTTTATATATCTACACTTACTAGTAACTAATATTAAGTACCGTACACATTATTTATATACTTGATTTTATTTTGTCTACATTTATAATACTTGTCAAAAGTGACAGTCGCATATCATATACCGTATCAAGGTCCACTTTAAACATGGGAAATGTCGTTACTACACATCACCATTTTGTTTCTATTTTGAGCTGGTTCTATCCAGTCCACCTCATTACACCATATCCCTATCTTGAGTTAGTTCTATCCTTTCCACTACATTACACCCTATCCCTATCTTGAGCTAGTTCTATCCAGTCCACTTATTTACACCCTATCCCTATCTTGAGCTAGTTCTATCCAGTCCACTTATTTACACCCTATCCCTATCATGAGCTAGTTATATCCAGCCCACTTCATTGCCCCATCTATCTTTCAGGTCAATTATAATGTTATACTCCCATTTACGTCTAGGTCTTCCCAATGGTCTTTTACCATTGGGTTTACCAGTAAACACCCTGAACATGGTTCTAGAATCTTCTATTCGCGTGAAATGTCCTTTCCACCGTAATATGCGAGTTTGACGTTCGCAAATAGCAGTAGTTATACATTCATTATCAAAATAATTTTGTTTCTTGTAGGGAGGTTAATATTGAATACCTTTTATTTTAGCCATGTCTTACCATCTGGGATGTACGCATTTAAATACGTTAATTTTGTAGGGACGAGAAAAAAGAATTTAGAGGAAATGTACACGTATATGTGTAAAAGAATATAGGGCAAACATTTAGAAAAATACACCTTCAATGCACCCATTCGGAGCTTGAGCCTTGACCTCTTCATTACTGGAAAACAGCCAGAGTATAGATTAAAGTTGGAATGACCAATCTATAGAATAAAAAAATATTCTTAATAATGAACATATATCCTAAGAATTAATAAATTATCTCCTGGAACATAACAAGGTCATCAAATTTTTGGAATAGTTTTATTAATTCGTTCTTTCTTTAATAAATTACAGGATAAATTTAGATTTTTTTTTATCTATTGTAAGAATTTTAATTCTGTTAGTTTATATTTTTATTTGATTTTAATTTATTTTTAAGTGTTTATTTATTTGGATGCGACTAGCACGCCATGCGGCCAGAGGTCATCATATATTTAAATAATTCTCTATATATTCATTTTAAACTTATTGTTTTCAACGGACATTGCATTGCGTCGAAGGAAACATCCCATAATCATAATAATAATAATAATACATTTATCCGATCAAGGTTGTTTTTTTTTGCCGTGGTTTTGTCCAGCCATTCCATCCACGTTTTAAAACCATTCTGATTAGGTGTATTTTTTTACGTCTTCTAAGAGACTCATAATGGCCGCACGATACAAGGTGGAAAGAAATTGACTCTAGCATTGGGGGAGAGGAGTGAGGTAAGAAGAAACGAGGCTTGGCATTTTGGATCCAAAAGGACGCGGACTTGTGAAAAAAAAATCATTAGAATAAATCAATGTGATAATGGCAGGTATTATTAATGTCAATTACACCAAAAGTGTTACAAACGACAGGAAAAGATGGTACTTAGGACAGCTTTAATTACTTCCAGACCACGGTTATGACAAGTGAGTTTGTCTGATCCAGCAACAGTTTCAACGTAGAAGACACTACAAGACTCCATCAACATGAGGTGATATCAACCTAAATTTTAAGAAAAGAAACTTTTGCCAGAGTAATGACTTAGACAAAATGCAATAACCTTATTTAGTATTTATTGTTTAAGTGGCCCTAGCCCGCACTGCTCTAGAAGAGATAATTTCGACTTTTCCAGTGCTTCTACAGAAAATCGGTCAAGAAGACCCAATAAGCGCATGGGCAATCTTTCAAACATGGGTTAGTAGTGCGGAGGGCCACCTGGTACACCACACTGATTGGCTGGATCTGGTCACGTGACCACGCACCTCGCTCTCTGATTGGCTGTTGGTTTTCTCCCCCTCTCCCCTTTCTATGTGATAATGGGGTTTCTCTGATGAATGGAGTCAGTTTGGTGGATCGACAAGACACTAATAGTTCACGACCTTGAATGATGTCGCAACCCCCCCACACCCCCCGGCAATGGTTTTCCCCGATGACTGGCACCAGTTTGGTGGATCGACAGGCAGAAATAGAACACGACCTTGAATGTTGTCGCAACCCTCTCCATCTATGTGACAATGGGTTTTCCCTAATGACTGGCGCCAGTTTGGTGGCCCAACAAGACAGGAATAGATCACGACTTTGGAACCATGACCTTGAAACCATGAGCTAGTACATATGGTCATTGACGCTGGCAACCCTCCTCATTTCCCCAGCAATGGGTTTTCCCTGATGACTGGCGGCTCGACAAGACGAGTCAAGACCGGAATAGATCGAGACCTTGATACCGTGGGATAGTACATGAGATTATTGACCCTGGCAACCTTCCCCCCCTTACAATGGGTTTTCCCGATGACGTCATTGCACTGTCACACCCTGATGACTCATACCTGGTGCCAATTTGGTAGAATGACAATACAAGTAGAGACAGGAATAGTTTACGACCTTGAATGATGTTGCAATCCTCCCCATCTATGTGGCAATGGGTTTTCCCTGGTGACTGGTGCAACTTTGGTGGCTTGACAAGACAGGAATAGTTCACGACCTTGAATGATATTGCCACCCTCCCCTTCTATGTGGCAATGGGTTTTCTCTGGTGATGTCATCGCTTTGTCACAACCTTAGCTGGTAACAGCTATAAATATCAGCAACTTTTTTTAAATCCTTTCATTGTATAGCTTGTCTTCTAGGATTAAACAAGCAACCCAGGATGAGTGATAACGCTTCACTGATAGATCTGGGTGAGTAAATGTACTTTTCTAACAGGCGCACTCATTACTTATTTGTTGTTAAATCAAAATGTATACATTTAATTTAGTTCATAATTACAATAAGCCATGGCAGAGTTGCCTAAATTTATTAATTTATAGTAGGTATATGATAATTAAAACTATTGATAATTTAAAGGTGTCCAGGCAGCTACTTTTTATGACATTCGGATAAAGGTATGATTGAACAAATGTTTATTATAATAAAGGGTAGTTTATTGAAAAAACTTGATTCGTTGCTATAATTAAATGGTAATTAATTGTGTTGGTAATTTACTAATGGCTGTATATTATTTTAAGATCGTATAAACAAGAGTGGATATAATAAATTAAATAATGTTTTTTTTATCCAAGTGTAGTTTATTATATACATTTATTACAAGCTATAAAATTATTTAAGGGGAGTTTACTAAAAACGAATTCTATTTAAAAGACTTTTGGACATGTCTTTATTATAATTAACATAATGATGTGTTTATTGAGGGTAGTGTTTTAAAATACCACAATACCTTCAGTTTCTGTGACCCCTGCACTCATGAAAGATATTGCATAGTCCAGCCTAAATGTACCAGAAAACAAATCATTTAAAAATAATTTTTGAGTTTCAAAATCACTCTTGTACTGTTCGAAAGTATATAAACACCCGTTCTCACCGCTAAAAATGCTGTCCATTTCTAACAAAGCTAGTAGAATTGCAACGGTCACCATCCTGTGCATAGGGGAATATATGTAAAGCCCAGCCGATGGCCGAGGACGCCCATTACAGTGTAGTTTTTAAATACAGATACCGAAAACAGTCAAAGTGAGGCTTGTGTTATCATAAAGTACACATTACCCTAGATGAGCTAACGCTGCTAAATGTCTCAGATTCACATAACATTCTTGAGATTATTTTATCTTAATATTATATCACGTAGATAATCTGTATAATTTATTTTAATTCAGGATATACTGAATATCAATCTAAGTTGTTGAGTTGTATTTTCTAGAAAATGAGCTGTGGGGAGATCCGCAGACATCCACGGATCTGATGGCCCTCGGTGTCTTCATGGAGGAATTGACCGCAAATGGTTGGTAATTACTGGCTGATGTAAGACCAGATTTGTAAGAAAGAATAATTAACTTTTAAAAGAAAAAAACCACCATGCCAAATTGTTTCGAAATATGAATAGTGTGCTAAATTGATGAAGATTTTTTCATGAACATAATTGAGGGTTATCAGTTTTTTGTTGTGTAATGCTAAACGGTAAATATTATATTGATTTAAGGCTATTTCCTTGTAACAATATTATCGTATGACACCTTGGTTCAGTTGGTAAAATGTCTACCTCTTGGACTAAATATCCCAGGTTCGAATACCAGCAGGACTATAGTTATTATTTTGAAAATGACTTTGCAAATTAATAGGTAGTTTCTGTATGAATATTCATATCTATCACTTCCGCTAAAAATTTTAATACAAAGTTTAGTTTATTTCTGATGCATGGGACCACAATATGCTCTCTCCTCAACATCAGGTGTCAGTGGTGGTATCACCTCCCCCACTACCACCCCTATTGCCACAGGATCCTATAGTGGACATTTTTTCGGCTCTGGATGCCATTGATGAATCCATAGGTAAGATTATTATTTTACATTAAAATAATAAAAAAATTATGTATAATATGTTATTAATATTATAAATGGTGCCTATTAGCAATTCCTAAATGCTGTTTGAAAAGGGCTACAAAAGCAATTGGAGCTAAGAAATATTTAAAGTCAGCTGTGTCGTGTTGCGATAACCACTCATCTACAGGCTGACCGATCTTGACTTTTAGGAAGTGGAGGGAATGTTTTACGAACCCGAATTGCAACGTGTACGCCTTCCCGAAACTTTTAAGGTTGATAAAATATTACGTGCTAAGGGTAAAGGTGTCAGAAAGAAAGTGTACGTGCAGTGGAAATGTTACACGACCAAGTTTAATTCTTGTACTCCTGCCAGTTAGTTCAGTGATTTATCATTAAGGGACAGTTTTTTTACATCACTTTGGTGAGCGACAGTCTTATGGGATATTTCCCAAAAAATACCTTTGTGAATTCCAAAACGCATCTAACCTACCATCTTACACTCGACGGCCAGTGGGAAGGCACTCTTAGCGAATTCCAATATCCGTTTTCTTTCACCACTGTACCCGAGGTCCAAAATATTGTATAGTACAACTGGGTGGACGCTAACGGCTTGGAACAAATATTCAAAGAACACATCCCTCATGGGAACTACAACAGTATCGATGAATTGGTCAAAGCCCTAAACGAATTAGAGGCGTTAAAATGGATTCCGGAACTGTATTCATGTACACAAACCCAAACAAAAATTTGGACGTTGTTTCTTCCTCACCATATATACAGATGCCGACTCTATCTAATCAACTAAGTCTACAGCTCGGTTTCGATCCTAAGACTAATCTTATAAAAGTCCAAATGTTTCCGTAACCACGAACATTCTACTAGGCTTGCCCTCACAAATGTTCATTAACACGGATATCGTTGATCCTTATCCCGTGGGTGAAATTGTGGCAAAACTATTACATATAGTCGGTATCAACAACGAAAACTATGTCTACGACATACATAAGACAGTTAGCTATGGTCCATAACACTACGTTCCCTTACTTAGAAGGGAAATGGAAAGCCTGAAATTCAATATAATAACAGACACTGGTGAACATTTACTATTCCAGTTTGGAAAAGTGTGCGTGAAATTTCATTTTTGAGGCTGCTCAACATGAACACCACCTACCAAACATACTACATTAACCGGGTTGGAACAGGAATATCTTTGTTCTACCACGGTGTTCCATATCAATCTGGGCACGGGATAGGAAGTTTTTAGTGGCCTTTTCAAGAGCGTCGTGCCGTTGCTGAGAAGCGGAGATAAATCAATTTGAATACAGCGCTTTATAAGTGTATCAACGTGCTCTCCGACGTCATCAATCAGCGTCGTCCTTACAAAGAAGCTCTATGGAAATATGTCGGTAAGGCTGGAACAAACCTGTTACGTAAGGTGGAGCAGAAGATTGACACACTGATGATCGGCTCAGGCTATAAAGTGCGTCGTAAGAAGCACCGATGCCAGTCTTCTGTCGTTGCCCAAATTAAAACGGTCAAGAAAGAAGCGTTAGATATTTTCAGTTGAAATGTCGTTTATACATCCCCAGTCCTGTGAGTGTGCCAACAGTGAGCTCGATCTCTTTTCCGTCCTCCCCCCCACGCAAAAACAGTCTTTATAATGGACAAAGCTTCATTACACACCTGTCTCTTACCTCATTGATAATTCGCCCATCGAATTTGACGTTACCGGTCAAGGCAAATTCTATAAAAATCTTTCACAAACAATGGTGACCATCATGTATTCAGACTGTGGTACTTTCGCTGAGGTGGACCAAATTGGTCCCGTCAAAAAGTGATTGCGTTCGTTATTCACACAGGTGGATGTGTATTTAAACCAAAAACTATTCTAGCCGTCCAGAAACACGTATGCTTTTAGATCGTAAATTTAAACGTAGCTCAATTACAACAGTGACGCCATAAGAACACATTTTACTTGTGGTTTGTGGTTCGCAGACAGCCCCGGATCCTTTGAGGAGGCTAAATCCGGAAACAAGGGATTTGAGGCCCGTCGCAGTCTCACTGCAAAAAGTAAGACGATAGAACTGTTGGAGTATCTACAAGGTGACGTGTGTAACCAAGAGAAATACCTTTTAACCGGCACTCAACTCAGAGACAGGTTGGTCCGTTCCAGAGACGGGTTTAGTTTTATGGCCGTTCCTGAACTCCCTCACTTTAAGGTTCCCATCACTGAAGCCTGTCTTCTAGTGCGACGTGCAAAGTAGCACCTTCTATACTGTTGGCATAATCCAAGGAATTAAACGTCAGTCTCGCAAAATATCCTATCACCTGTATGAGAGTAAAAACATTCTCTAATCCTACAGGTTCGTAAGGGAAATCCCTGGACAACGTATTCACCGGAGAGCTACCCATACGATGCATCGTGGATTTGTATTAAATGATGCGTTCAACGGGGATGGCACCAAGAACCCGGTCAACGTCCAACCTTAAGGCATAACTAATTTCTCACTCTACGAGGACGTGGAACAACTGTCTTTGAAACCGTTACAGCTCAATTTTTCAAACAGCAACTATGTCTTGTACTACCACACACTGTTTTCTGGATCGTGTATCCATTTCATGAACGAAGGTAGCGAAATCACATAGGAAGCATTCACTAAAGGATATCATCTCATGTCTTTCGAGTTCACAAATAATATATCCACCCACATTACATCGCATTTGAATTTTACATGGCATTGCTCTCTGATCATCGAAGTAGCTTCACCAGAGCTCTCACCGAAATCATCAACTATATCGTGTACGGGGAGTTTGCTAATATCATCACAGTCGTCAAGGACAGAAACATCGTGACATATTATGGGAGCTAATATAAATGACTTCCCACCCCTTACACTCGTCATTTAAATCATGGTGTTGATTTTCAGAGCTTCGTCGGTGAAAACAAAGAGTATATTTTCAAGGAACTGAGTGTGTTATCTGTATGCGGTACATTACTTCACCATTGGATGGTTAACCCCCCATAAGCTATCGAGGAAATTTCAGCTGCCACCAAAAAACAAGACAATTATATCGCCAAAAAACTGCACGTTACTCCCTGGGATAGCAGTGATGGAGATTACAGCCTGATCAAATCCCTCATCTTCGGTGCAATGACGCGTGCAGAAACTGTTTATGTCAAGGTAGCAGAAAAGACCAAAGTTTCTAGCGGAATACACGCCTACGCCCGTCGTAGATCTGTACGACAGAGGTTGTTCATCTTTGCAAACACTTAAATTAAGCCACACCATGTGCATTGCACATAGTTCTGTATGGATTTCTGTTCGGCCTCCATCGTTTGGGGACTTAGAGATTAGATGATTAAAGATGGACACGCACACCATAAGACGTGCGCTGAAAATCAACCCATGGCTCCGTTCTGTATGGTCGGGTATTTACCCTGCTGATCAACTTCCCACAAAAATAGCGCGACCTGCCGCTTTCGTAATCAACACGGATCCCCACACAACGCCTGGGACGCATTGGTTCGTCATCTTTATCGACAATAACGGCGTAGGAGGATATTTTGACAGTTATGGTTTTCCACCCCGTATAAAGTTACATCTAGCATTAATAGGCAAGAACACTTCCCTCATGTATCAAAGCATGCTACAATTTCAAAGCATAGCCTCAGACGTTTGCGGCCATTACTGTCTCATGAACCTTCCTTATCACGCCCAGAACAGTCCGATGAAAACTTTCCTAACCCTATACTTGCCCGCCAATCATACAGCAATGACGCTAAGGTGGTGAGATATTACAATACATTTTTCAAGACTTTAGGGTCCTCCCGCACCTCTAGGGGCTGCGTCCAATCAGCTTGCACCAATAATAAAAGAGGCGTCCCGATGGCGTGCCAAACATAACCTTGACAGTCGTCGAAGCGATCAAACATTATTGAAGGCTAAGACGTTTGCACCACAAAACGAAGCCGTTCGCCATAACTAGTATTTTCAACACTTTGTTTCCGTGGGAGAAGTTGATGCCAAGCGAGTCAACGTCAGCATGAGCGTCAAGAAAGACTTTACGCCCTATGTTTAGCTAGAAGAATGCGGAGGGAATTTCGCTGTGTTTAACCGTAAAGAGTGGCAAGAACTGGGCAACTACAAATCGGTCATATCAAAGTTTTTCAGCAACACGCAACCTCCTCAGAAGATTAGTCTGACTAATCATGAAATTCCTCTGAGACGCATGTGCGGTGTCCACATGGTCGTCATCGGCGAGAAACAAGATACCCGACTCAAACGGGTCGACTAACTAGCACCTAGTTAGACGCGTATTTGTAATTTGTGGGACCTCATAGACGTCACCGTCAACCACTGGGATATGAGGTCGACACCCGTCACACGCTATTGCAACGATTTTATCGAAATACTCGTCTTGAATGTATGTGACACACTAACAGAATCAGCGGATGTCATCGACCTCGAACAGACTTTTGTGGAAACGCACATCAGAAACCTGGATCTTATCAATGCTATCTACTATACACATAGAGTCGTCGGTTTGGACTATTACATACTGGATTGTGAACTAAAAAATTTTACTATCGCATATAAGAGACACTGTATATAAACGTCTGAACGAATATATGCGTCATTCCTGTAAAAGTTTATAATAAATATTATGTATGATGTATGTGAATCCCTTAATTTATAATTAATATTATATATGTTTGTGAAATCTTAATATACAATAAATATTATGTATGTCTGTAAAACCTTTAATGTATTATAAATATATGTTTTAAACTATCGTGTTTTATTCACGCAGAACATCTGTCTCTGACAAGTAATGTAATTGTATACGAGTCTCGAATTTTTGATTCGCTAATCGAATACATCCCCACATGTCTACGGTATGTACGAGGCACGTCCAGAAAGTAAGAGTACTCGATTTTTCTATATTAAAAATAAAATTGTATTTAAAAGAAAATTACAGTATTTTTTGGTATGTATGTCAGTTATTTTTACACGTAGTCGCCTTCCCGTTCTATGCAGGTTGTGAGCCGTGGCACAATCTGTTTGGTGCCCTCCTCAAAGAATTCTCCCACCACCTCCTTCTTACAGTTCAGGTCCTCTTGTTTCACCTCCTCGTCAGTTGAAATTTTTTTCCACCCATGTTAGTCTTGAGGGAGGTGAATAGATGAACGTCTAAAGGCGCCTAGACAGGGGAGTATGCGGGGTGGTTCAAAATAACCCAACCGAATGAGTCCAAAAGCGCCTTAGTGGCGTTGGCCGTGTGCGGGCGGGCGTTGTCATGCAACAAGCGCACTCCCTTCGTCAACATTCCCCTCCGTTTGTTTTGAATTGCTCTCTTGATATTTTTTTAGGGTCTCACAATATTGTGCTGCATTAATCGTCTCACCCTCAGGCAGAAATTCGATCACAATGATCCCTTTTCAGTTCCAAAAATAGTGGCTATGATTTTTTTGCCCAAAGTTGAGGTTTTGAATTTTTTGGCAGACGGGGAACTGGTGTGCCACCACTGTGATGACTGTCTTTTTGTCTCAGGAGTGTACTGAGCCACCCAGGTTTCATCTCCAGTCACAACCGAGCTCAGAAAATCCTCACCTTTGAATTCAAATCTCTCAAGGAACTTCCGAGCGCTAGCGACCCGATTCACTTTGTGTTGCTCTGTCAGTTGTTTTGGGACCCATCTTGCGCACAATTTTCGGAATCCCAGCGTTTCTGTAATTATTTCGTGTAAGAGAGATCTGGAAAGTTATGGAACCATCACAGAAATTTCATCCACTGTCAATTGGCGGTCTTCACGAACAGTTTTATTGATTTTTTTCACCAACTCATCGGTCAAAATGGAAGGTATCCCACGCCTCTGATCATCATGAACATTCGTTCTGCCTTCATTAAACTCACGACACTACTTAAACACGTTCTTTCGGTTCATAGCACCTTCGCCATAAACAGTTTTGATCTGTGAAAAAATTTTCAGTCGGTGTTTTTCCTTCAGCAAGAAGGAACTTGATGAAAGCGTGCACCTCGCACTTGGCGGGATTTCTTATCGACACATTTCACCCAAACGGACACTACAAGGTGAGTTTTCATACTAACGAGGTCCACCTGTGTTCAATGTGTTCAGAAGAAACACCACTACCTCTCAGTGTTGTCAAACTTGGAAAAAGAATTCTTACAGCACGAGAGGGCAACCAGTACTCTTACTTACTGGACGTGCCTCGTACCAAACATCCAATTTTAGTAGACTTTTGTGAGGGATGGTGGCCCCCTAAATGAGAATTATAAATCACTGTAACTTTAATATATGGAGATTCCCTGATTGTTTAGGATAAGAGCTGTTTCAATGCTTCCGTTATTCTTGTCTCGACTTGTCTTGTAAACCCCGCCAAACTGGTGCCAGGCTTACAATGACATCACAGGAAAAACCTATTACCACATAGAAGTGGATGGTTGCGGGATCTATTACTGTCTTTACTTGTCTTGTCGAGCCGCCAAACTGGTGGCAGGTATGAGTTATCAGGGTTGCAACAGTGCAATGACCTCATCTTGAAAACCTATTTCCGGAGGAGGGTTGCCAGGGTCAATGACCTCATGTACTAGCTCACGGTTTCAAGGCAACAATCTATTCCTTTCTTGACTCATCTTTTCACGCCTCCAAACTGGTGCCAGTCATCAGGGAAAACCAATTACCACATAGAAGTGGAGGGTTGTGACATCATTCAAGGTCGTGAATTATTCATGTCTTGTCAAGCCATCAATTTGGCGCCACTCATCGGGAAAAACCCATTGACAGGGAAAGAGGGAGTGTTTCAAGGGTCAATGACCACATGTACTAGCTCATAGTTTCAAGGTCAGAGTTTCAAGGTAGTGATCTATTCCTGTATTGTTGAGCCACCAAACTCGCGCCAGTCATCAATTAAAACCCATTACCACATAAAAAGAGGTTAGGGGGAAGGGGCAGAAGGCCAACAGCCAATCAGATAGTGAGGGGCGTGTACACGTGACAATATACAAACAATCAGCATCGTGTACCAGATGGCCCCTCGCACTACTTGCGTTATTTATAAACACAGCACATTCTCAAGATGGCGTATCTCAAAATGATGATTTAAAAATGACAGTTTATTGGAAGCCATGAAGTTTATCGCTGACAAAATCAAACCTAGGCACTAAGTAAAACATCTAATTTTATTTTAAATTCAGTAACTTGAACTGATTGTAATATTTACGTTTTTATGGGTTATGTTTCAATGCATCATGGGTAAACAGAGAGTCATAACTTTCTGCGAGTGTGTGTTGGGGAGAGTCCGTGTTTCTTTTTGACTATTCGTACGCACATAAAACACTGCTTTTAAAGTTTCATTATTTTCTATAATTTGAACTTGTCGAATGTGTTGACGTATTGTTTAATGCGAGCGAAGCTGCAGGCAAATGATAGTATAAAATAAATGTTTGTTTTTTTAGGGTTACATGTACAAATACGTCTTTTATTCTATCCTGAATTCGAAAATAAGAACAATTGGTGAATACAAAATGTAAATTAATATGAATCATTAACATTTCTGATACACCTTAGCTCAGTCAGTATCGTGTTTGTCCATTGAGATAAGGGTCCTGGGTTCGTTTTCCAGCATGGCCAATTAATTTATCTTTGGTGAAATGTGGTTTTACTCTTTCACAGTGAAGAATTAACTGCTGGGGACAATATTTTGTGTCTATCATAGTCTTAAGCTATATTATAAGGCATATGAAGTTACGAGAGGACTAGCAAACCGGTAGTGAAAAATATAACGGCTTGAATAAAAAATCGACCCAGATCATAGGCTGGAAATAGTAATGGATGTAAAAAAATAAAGTTTTTGATTGAATAAAAATGTTTTCACGGTTATTAGCTTGGTTCTACGCGATTTTTTTACTCATTTACCTAATGTTTGTGCCAATGTT
This sequence comes from Timema douglasi, assembly GCA_901482245.1. Taxonomy (NCBI): domain Eukaryota; kingdom Metazoa; phylum Arthropoda; class Insecta; order Phasmatodea; family Timematidae; genus Timema; species Timema douglasi. The sequence goes on from CABEEJ010001978.1 coordinate 43,658, forward strand.
AAAAAAGTAATTACACCTTTAAAAATACATTGAATTTCTTTTATTAAATTAATCATTTAAAAATGTTGTTGTTATTGTAATTCCATGTTGTTACTCTTAGAGGCGGTAAGAAACACAAACAAAACTCACACATTTTAAATCAACCTCTCACGTTGTAATGACTTCACGGAATAAACTAAACGAACTCGAATCTTTGAAACGTCGTGTGATCTACTAGAAAATTCTTGTCACACTGATCGCGACGAAGAAACACAATTTAAATTGCGTTTCAGCTTAGGCTTCAAATATACCCTCTCCCCTCCTCCCTCACACCCCTTCACTCCCTCAATCCACCCTGACGCTCTTTTCCCGAATTCCTAATTGCCTTCTACTGCGATTTGGCTCGGCAGTAAATAACAATTATATCTTAATTTCAAGGGGGATGATAAAGAAAAAGGCTTGGAACAAATAAAAAAGGGAGGTTGCGATTTGTAACCCGACTTTTCCCCCCTCTCATATACATATTAAGTGTAGATAAAGTATTGCGAAAAGGGCGGGAAAAACAAGATTTTGATAAAGTGTATATTTTATTAGGGCTCCAACCCCTCTATCCCGTCCCCTCCCACGATATTGTTTACAATAAGTAGTTTGTATACTTTTGTATACTTTTGCAGAGCTTAGGCTATAGGGTTTTTAAATCTTTATTTTACAAATTTGCTCCATAAAAATATTTTCTATCCTAAATTTCTGGTGGATAAACGCAAACACATATAATTTAAGAGAGTATCTTATATACTTTACACAACTTACCGATTTTATTGATTTGAAAATACTAACAAATTTGATTAAATATTACTAAATCCATGACAGTACTGACAATCGCGGAAAGAGGGTGTCATGTGATCAGCACAACGAACCCTCCGGCCGTTAACCCTCAGTTTTTTAGACCGAAGCCATTCCTACTTATTCAAGTAATTCCTCACTTGACCTCACTAAGCTGAGTTTGACCTCATTCCAGACCCATGCCTCACAGAAAATAAAGAATCGCTGGGGATCAAACCAGGAACTCTAGATCTGTAGCCAGGAACTCTGACCACTAGGCTAGACATACATTATATTTTTTTATTTATTTAGCACCGCGTCTCACTACCCGTTAGAGTTATACGCTTTAAGTACTAATTACGCTAATGGATTAGGAATGGGGAAGGTTGAATTAGAGGAAGTGAGCCCGCATTTGCGTGGAGGGAGAGTGGAAAACTATTTAGGAAAAACCACCCCCAGTTCACCCGACCGAGATTCGAACCTCGATCTCCCCGTCCTCAGCAGTCGAGCAGCTCAACACGACAAGCGCGTTAGCCAACTACGCCACCGAGGCGGGTTACATTATATTAATTTTTTTAATTTTCCACGACATCCTAGAGCCCGTTAGAGCTAAACAAATACATAAATTACGATAGTGTAATAACTATGATAAAGGGAAAATTACAGGAAAAGTATTCGCATTCACATGGAGGTAGAGTGTGAAGCAATTTAGTTAAAAATACCCTCATTATACCCAATCAGGATTTGAACACCGATCTCTCAGTCATCAGCAGTCCAATCTATAGCGATAACAACGCCTTTGACTTAGCAGTCACTTATATGGAAAATAATATTGCTTATTTTATTCAAATTTAATGTGCTTATAACCTTATTATTGAATTTATTGTTTTAAATATTAACTCTATATGAATACAAACAAATCATGCATTTTTTACCTAATGAAATAGAGAAAGATTGAATTTTTCATGAAAGAGGCTAGGAAATAATGATTAGTACATTAAAATCGAAAAAAATTATAATTGAGTATACTCGGTCAGTAAGTTGTCAACCTCTCACTTGCTTTCAAGGGATGCACACTTGAGAATATACAAAACAATAGTTTATCCGGTTGTACTCTATGGTTGTGAAACGTTATCTTTTACCTTACATGACGAAAATGAATTTAGGATGTTCGAAAACTAGGTGTTTAGGAAGATATTTGGTCCAACAAGGGATGCAGATACTGGGGAGTGGTTGATGTTACATAACGATAAGCTACATACCCTGTACTCATCAAAAGATAAGGATAACCAAATCTCGCATAATAAGATGGGAGTGCGAATTGAAGAATCTATGTGCTGGGGGTCCGGGGTTCAATCCTCGGTCCCGGCACAGATTTATCTGATTGCCAAACTCTTCCTTCACCTCTGACAAGACGTGATATTAATCACGACTGAAAGAGATAGGGTGAAATGAATAGAACTAGCTCAAGATGGAAATGAGTGGCGTATTTTTGTGAGGCAATACACTTTTGAGCTCCTATTGCCATTATAGTGGCTAAATATTTTTCGTTTAATTTATTTAAGATATTTAACGTGAACGTTATGAACCGATTGATTATATTACTACATGAATTAATTAATTAATTAAATCTAGAACAGATATTACATCCAGCACCCAGCAGTTAATTCATCACTGCGAAAGGGAAAAACCCACATTTTACTAATAATATAACCCCCCCCCCCCCCNGTGAAAGGGAAGGGAAAAACCCACATTTTACCAATAATATAACCCCCCCCCCCCCCTTGCCAAGAAACAAACTCGTTACTTTTATTTCAGCGGATAGACACACTACCGACTGAGCTAAGATGTCGGACAAGTAATTATTTCTCGTGTATTTTGAATACTCCGTTAGTTATGGTATCATACACTTATGTTAACAGTTGATTCTAATATAAGATATTCATGAATACATTATTTAGTAACACTGTAATATATTTGTTTATAACCAAGGTTAGTCGCCTTGTCGTACTGAATGAATGACCCGGAGAAAGACCACACCAGTTTGATATTATAAACTTCCTTAAGGGCATCGCCTAATTAAATGTAAGTATTCTCTCATTCCAGTATTTCTAAATGGAAAGGCAGTTAAAAGTCTAAAACCATTTAAAAAATCTGCAATTGTCTTTAAACTTTCTGAGGTTTCAAAACCCACTAAAACAATATTCAACTATCTTTAAACGTTCTGCTGTTTCAAAAAACCCTAAAACAATCTTCAACAATCTTTAAACGTTCAACTGTTTCAAAAACCACTAAAATAATCATCAACTATCTTTAAACGTTCTGCTGTTTCAAAACCACTAAAACAATCCTCAACTATCTTTAAACGTTCTACTGTTTCAAAAAACACTAAAATAATCTTCAACTATCTTTAAACGTTCTGCTGTTTCAAAAACCACTAAAACAATATTCAACTAGGTGACCTGGAGGTCTAGGGGTAAGGTGTCAGACTTCTACGCTGGCGGCCGGGGTTCGATCCTCGGTCCCGGCAAAGATTTATCTGATTACTAAACCCTTCCTTCACCTCTGACAAGACATCTTGTGAATGTGAGGAATGCCAGGCCTCCACCGTGGTTCGGATTCCACGTTAAACTGTAGGTCCTTCATTTCATCTCACAATCACCCTACCATTACACATTAGCGTAAGTGCGTATAACCCGAACGGGTAGTAAGACGCGGTGCTAATAATAATAATAATAATAATAATAATAATAATCATCAAGTATCTTTAAACGTTATGCTGTTTCAAAAACCACTAAAACAATCTTCAACTATCTTTGAGCGTTCTCAGGTTTAAAAAACCACTAAGACAATATTTATTTATCTTTAAATGTTATTTTGTGACCATGGGTGTGGCGTCAGGGTAGAATATGATACTTAAGTCTTTCTAAGCTTTCTACTGAACACTCCGTAAGATAAATAACAAAGGCTTGTTGAGTTTAAAAACAATTGAAAGTTACAGGAAGGAAAAGAGGGAAAGTTATAATACACACATTTTCTAGGACAACTTTTTATATCTCAAACCCCATAAAGACCCCAGCAAATACTTTTTTTTATTAATTTAAAAATGACAAATCTTTATAACCATAATCGTGTATTATAAATATCTAATGATTGTATAACAGATGGCTGGCTAATCTTTACCCTACTGGACTACAAATTATGTAGCTATATTTCTATTGATATGGTAGGGATGAGTAGATAGAATTTGCCGCATCTGCATTCATAAAGAATCGAAAAATATTAAGACGGGAAAAAAAACCAATAGCCCCAGCTGAGGTTAGAATCCTTACCTCCTAGTTACAGGCAAACCAGACGAGACTAGATCGACGCCTTACTCCCTTACTCCACCTGCTCTACGGTGGGCTAGTGGTGAAAGACCCCACAACACTAACTAGAAATTAAAATTAAAATAGAGTCGACTCATAATTGGAATCACACCATTGACTAAAATTTCCTTAACACAAAATAAATAAATGGTACCGCACAAACTTTCAATATACATTGTTGCATAGACACTCCACCAAAGATCATAAATTAAATAATATACACGGTTATAGTTACATATTGAGAATAAAGTAACATCTCTTTTCCCCCAAAGAGATTAACAATCAATTTTTCATATCGTAATTAAAATATATTTTAAATTAAGGTTTATTTTTAATTGTAATACAATTTTTCTATAGTAAATTTATTCGTACCTCAAATAGTTGCTGATATTTTACGATCAAAATTTGATATTTCCGCTGAAGTAAAATACTCTCAAAGTAATTTATTGGGGAGGGGGGGGGGGGGA